>JACEIK010005691.1:0-84664 GCA_018107945.1 Datura stramonium
TTCCAAGAAAAACAACATTAAAACAAGATTATAATTGTGGTTGTTAACAAGATTTGCAAATAACTAGGGTACGTGTCCCCATGGTTCATAACTACTTCAGGGATAACACGTGATCAATCCCAATGCTTACTTGTAGAACTGATAACTAGGGTTAATCCAAACGATTGGTTCGTCCCTATTAGATGACTATACTCAATCACCAAATCAGGTTTCATGAGCAATTTCTTTTTAACTGTTATCAATTTGTTCCAAATTTAACTATCATGCGACCACAACTCAAGTTAATAAAATGATCATAAAGACCAAGACTTTGTTGTAATTCTCTTCTCCTAATATCTACTTAGGTTCAAGCATGTAAATAATTCAGGCAAGTCCTAATGTTGTACACTGTTTAGAAACATTTAAAGATGAAGAGAATACAATACAAACATTTAATATTGGTTTTGAATCACTTTTGTATAACCCTATTTCATTAATCCACCATGGTTCCCACCACCCTAGTTGTGAAGGTTGTCTATGAAATAATTTTTGTCCGAAAAGCCTATCATGATTGTAGATTATATTTTGCATTCATAGACAAACACATTATTATATACTTACAACAATAATTGGAAGAAAACTTGCTTTGAATATCAATGAACCATCTCAAGAACAATTGATGAAATCAAGTGTTGTTCCTAAGAATGGCTCTTCAAAACTTGATAAAAATTCACAAATATTACTTATCACATGTCTCTACTACTTCATTTCTAACTTCTCCCACTAAAATAAAACATAAAAGGTATTTATACAGACATTAGAAACCTTTTCTTAAGCTAACAAGGAATTTTCCATATCTGGTGCCGACCTGTCTCACTACTGATCCTACCACCCGAAACAGGATTGCATGGGTCGAACCTACCTCTAGTACATCCTTGGTTGCTGCAGATTTGTCTAAGTGTTGGTAGCTAGTACGACTCATAGCGTGATCCTATGAGTTGTACAATCCATCTGTGGCTTGGCCCTGAGAACTTTGACATCTTTTGATATTTTTCACGAGTGTTGTGGTACGCCTCATACCTTTCTCCTATGACTCATACTGCTTGTTGTATCTGAAGTTCTGCCAAGTCTTGAAGAATCACTTGAAGCTCACCATAGCTCATGGTATGAGTTGTAGTGGTTGCTATGATCCGTGGGTTCTACCCGTACCAAGAGACTGCCTTGTGCAAATTTCTCTGAATATTTCCACAACTCCAGTTACGACTTATACCATCTTGGTACGACTCGTACCGAGAGTTGTACTTTGCCTTCCTCTTATTCCAGCCTTCTAATTTTCACCACGAGTCTCCATTATGATTCATACAATCAAGGTATGACTCGTACTTAGAGTTGTACTTAGCTGATTTTCTGCACTTTTATGCCTCTTTTGCACATTTTTTCTCTGACACCTAGTTTTCCTGAAATCAAAGTAAAAGTACCTCATATCCAAATAAACATAGTTAAGTCCATGCTATTCTCTCAATTTTAAATGTCGAAAATATTGTAAACCCACATCACATCAACACACTCAACTTAAGACTTTTGCACGTCCTTGGGAAAGAAAAAAAAAACACGACGCTTAACTAGAAAATAAACCTAGGATAATACAACCAACAATCAATCAAAATTTGCACCATAACTCAAACAACTTTTGACCCTATTTCTCATAAACCAAATCAACACATGCACATCAAGCAACTACAAAACATGATAAACAGGGATCAAGATATGTCATCTAGTTGTTAACAGATAGTCAAGTCATCACCAATTCTTTTCACACAGACAATTAGTAGAATTAAACACAAACCATGTACCCTCACGACAAGCCCCCCACTCATTAATATAGTAAACTATGAAACATGGGAATGAAAAAGTAAGAATCTCACTCTCACAAAGAAGTAATAATACATGTCACTCTCACAAATAAGTTCCAAATACTGCATATCATATACCATAGGCTTTTCCTTATTTTCTCTACTTGGTTTGTCGGATAGTCGAGGCTAGATCAGCTTTGTAAGACTTGGATCGGCTTGTAATGTGACTTTCGGGCCGGGTATGGTAGATATGGAATCTTTTAGTGACTAAGCCACTCATGGCACTACATACGCGTGGCTTCATTTTTCACTTTTCATCATAGCTTTTTCCACTTTTTTCCTCCCTTTTCACCATTTCTTATGCACTTGTATGGTGTGGTATGTTTTCACAAATTCTCATTCATCTTTTTATTTTTGTATTTTCTATTGAGCTTTTCTCTTTTTTTATCTTTTTCTTTTGTCACACCACGCCTCATTTTTACCTTTTTCTTTTCTCTTCCTTTTTCATCTTCTCAAGATTTATGCACTAACTCTAGCCACCCTCAACTTAGGAATTTTGCCTATGTTGAGGTTTCTAACTCTTGGAGGGACCATGTCCAAAACGAGGTTCATTATAAAAATGGAGTGCCGGTTAATTGGTTAATCAAAGAAGAATGATTCATTTAAAGCTCAAAAAATCGGGATCAAGGAATCATATCATGTTTGTAGGGTCATTAGCTAAAAAATGGGCTGAACAAAATGGCCTATGGTCCTTTCCTAACCAACCATTCTAAAACCTGTGTAAAGACCAGCTAGGAAAGTTCTAAATCCTCATGTGCTCCAGACTAGGTATTAGACCTCACTCTCTCATGGTACATGTCTTGAATTCATTCTACTTGTCCTATTTATACATGGCTAACAAAATTTTTTCATGCTAATATACTAAGTGACATAAAAATATCTGCAAAAATTATGCTTTGCAATCGACAAGTACATAGCTAACCATCAATTTTTTTTTAAAAGGGTCAATTTTTCATAAATTCAAAAATAGTGCAATTTATTTCCTGAGTACTCCTAAGCTACTTTCTAATTAAACAAAAAAAATAAAATCCTAAACATCGGTTCTAATATAGTAGCATGCCCGAGGAAAAGAAACACGACAAGAAAATCCCTAGATGAATCCAACAAAATCTCAAAAATACAAAAACACCTCAAAAATACAAGTACACCCCCTCTCCTTTTAAAAACATGCTTCGTCCCAGAAAAACATATAAAGCAAGGAAGGGAACATACGTGGTGCACTAAGTGCTCTGTCATTCTGCGGAGGTGGTACCTCCAATGTAATAGTGGCGCGGCGATGGATGGCTCACTCACGGGTGTGTCGGTGGTAGAGATGGCTACCCCTCGGTAGTAACAATTGCCTACAGCCTACACAAAATCACCCAGGGGAATGCGGCTCACTTGAAGGGTCCTTGCCACCTGCCAGCTCTTGCATGGGCCGTGGTGGAGCTACCCTCTCCTCTTGCTCTCTGAAGAAGCTCCGTGATTAACAATAGTGAGTCTTATGACTCTCCAATCCTTTCCTTCTTGCACTCTCTATTTTCTCTTTCTCTTGCTTTAGGGTCTTTTTGTCTAATATCCTCGGAGACCCTCTTTTTCCCTTTGTCCTTCTCGGCTCATGCAGGATCCCAATAGGCTTTGCTAGATCAAGCTCCTAAGTCAATGCTAACATCGAGGTTAGGAAGAGTGGGGGCTACTATAATTTCGGCTCTTTGTGATGACAACTCGGCGGCTTGGCTTCGAAGAGCTGACTCACGAGCTACAGTGTCGGTTTTCTCGACGTACGCGGCGTGTAGGGCACTGTGCGATATCTTAATCCGGCCCTTTACGAAGGCTGGTGTTCTCATCATCAAGCGAACCTTTTTCTACCGGCTATGGTCGGTCTCTTGGCCAGGCTTTTGGAGAAATTCCTAGGGCACTAGCATGTGCACAGTGATCGACTCGGGAGGCTCATAGGTGGTGTGGTGGAGGTGCTAGGAGCCCGAATGGCCGACATCTATAGGCGGTGTTTTGCCTGCTTTCACGGTAAAGTGAGTGTTTACACAGTGCACCCAAAGCGTGCGTAGTACTATGTTCTGAGTAGAAAGTTGTGCCCGACTTATTGAATTCATCTTATCTAGGACTAAGCCAATATCGGCGATCAAGCATTCTCCGTCCAAGTGCTCACCACCATGAAACACCTTGATACCCGCCTGCGTACGATCGAATATGAGACCGAGGAATGGGATGGTAATGCTCAATTCTATAGCTCGATCCTAGATCTCCTCCACAATGACTCTTGGGATATTAATGTTGTATCTAGACATGATACATGCCGGCAAAGCTGCTTTTCTACAACGGAGTATTTTCATTTGCGTGGGGACCAAATGGTGGCGCATTAATGTCCGGCCGAGGCTTTTCTATGAAGTTTAGAGAATTATTTGTGACCTTGTTGCCTTCTAGTGACCCATTATGCCTCTTCTTTGTCCTTAGCAATAACTCTAGACAGCCACGAATCTCTGCTCCCAGCCTCATCAAAACCCAAGCGCGATCTGTTCAAGGCCTCCACACGATAGTCATACTCCGGTGTAGCATGTGGTGGTATGAATTGGGCCCATATAACACCTAAGCAATAGTGCTCTCGGATATCTCCACATTGCAGCCTCTTACAATGGCGCTCTCGGCTTGAGCCGATCTTTATATTTTTCCTCTTCATCTTTCTTCTCCATGGTTGCAAAATAATTGGTGTAGAACTCTCGACTGATTTTTTTAAGTGTATCGATCCGGGGCTCTAGCCATCTAGTCGAATCCATAAGCTAAATATCTGCTTTATCTCCTCCACCTCATTCGGTGAATTGGTGAAGATCCACGGCTCTTCTTGAATACTCCGCTAGGTTTTGTTCTTGATGGTAGAAATACTGTATATATTTCTTGGGCTATAGTACTCTCCATCGAATGATGCAGTTCTCCCCTAGGCGAAGTCTACTCCTTCTCGACATTGAGTGCCTCCTCCTCTGATCCTTACTCATTATTACGCATTGCGATGGGCCTCCTCGAGACCCCTCTTCTTCATTAGCGCCACTTTTGGACTCTTAGGCTCTTTCATCCCCTCTCTCCCTCCCGAGATGGGAGCACCGGTAAAATATGGTAATGGCCGCCACATCACAGGCTTTAGCCTTCTCCTAGTGGTTGGTCTGTTAGTATCGAGATGTGTCGACGGTATTCCTCCAACGAGCGCTAGGGGTGTTGCCCGCTTATTCAGATTTTGAGGTTTCATCTATCAATGCCCTCATGAGTTCTTTGGATGATTTCTTTTTGTGTCATTGTACATGTGGAAAAAGGGTTAGAATTCGAAACCTAAGAAAAAGAAAGAAAGAAAAAGTTCTCTGTAATTTATCACGGGTCTCTGATGCAGAGACACACACCTTGGAGGTACGATTCATATTTAGACTCGTAATGTCTCGGGTCAATGTTACACACCTATGAGGTATGACTCGTACCATGAAGGTACAGTGCCACCCAGTCAATGAGATTACGCAACAAATGTTACGTATTTTTCCACGACTCTTACGACCTTTAAGTCGATTCCACGAGTCGTAGGAAGGATCATCTTGCCACTTTTGGATTTAACCCTTTCGAGACTCTTGGTACGATTGCTAGGTATGACTCATAGCGAGGATACTATGAGTCGTACTAGGCTTCATAACTCATGGTTTTTACAAGTTTGGGTTAGGATAATCCCAACGAGCCATCCTACGATTGTATTAAACCATGAGTTGTAGGGAAGCTTTTGCGAAGCTTTGTCCCTATCTTATTTTGATTCGGATTTTGCAAAGTGGTTTTAGTTTGGTGTTGGGTACTCGAGAATTTGCCATGTCCGGGCATGTACTTCGTCATGTTTATAGTTACCTGTTCCTCCCATTTTAAATCACAACCCATAACTCAAGTTTAACAGTTTATTGTATGATTTTTACATGTTAAATCCCTACAGTCGGACACTAACTGTTCATCACTGGTCATTATCCTTTTAATTTTCCAAGCATTGAGAGGACTCTCAGGATTAAGAAGGTTTTCTTCAAGCACAACAGGTCTTTATTATCAAATTCAAGAATAACACTTTACTTGAATCTTTGCTTGCCGACCGAAATCGGGAACTAGAGTTGGAATTGAGGTGTGATTGTTACACGAGCCAAAAAGCTTTCTCAATGGAATATAGATTTTAGTTACGGGTGTGAGGAGTTGTGAGGAGTTCTCTTTGTGAATTTGGTTTTGGTGCGTGGGAGAAAGTTGATGGTTGTAGGGCAAATTTGAAAATTTTGGGCGAGTCGGGTAAGCTTTTGACCGTCGACTCATACCACTAGTCGTAGGAGAAGACCTATGACTCGTCCCTTGGACTCATGTGAGAGATTAGAAGAAAACTTACCACATTGGACCTACGAGTACATCTTACGACTCGTACTATATAGGTACGACTAGTACTATGACTCTTGGGTCTCCCTTAGCACCAGTACATGCCTTGCATAGTTCATAGCCACGGTAAGTACTATGACCCGGTACAATGAAGTTACGAGTTGTAGGAACAATCGTACTCTAAACTCATGCAGCGGAGATACATCTTTGATTCTCGCACGACTCGTACTATGGTCAGGTACAATCCTCTTATGAGTCGTGCGAGAATCGTAGCACTAGTTTATTCAATAAATTCTCTCTGCCACTATTTTGTTTCCCATGCACACTAAACATACATAAGCCAATCAACTTGTATTGCCTCCCAAGAAGTGCTTTATTTAATGTCGCGGCACGACGCAAGTGGTTCGGTTACTTAGAATTCACCAAACCACCACATGGGTTGCCTCCCAAGGCTGATTCCAAATGCAACACGGTGCAAGTCTTTTGACTACTCAGACTTCGTCAAGGAACTTCCGATTCATCCTCTATTCTTTGAGAGACAACTCTTGCACTCATTTGGTTGCTTTATTGTAAATTTGACATTGAAGGTTCCCTCTTCCAATTGATTTTGAATTTCAATTAGCTAGCCTTCATCTACTAAAAGCCCTCTATTGGCTCAAGGAATGGTAACCCCAAATGATGGGTACCTCAAAATCAACCGCAATCAAGTTATGAAGTCCTATTTCAGAATATGTATCATCCGCTTTAACAAGCACGTCAAGCAGGATCCCAGCGAGGCTTTTTCACGGTTCGATCGACAATCGGTAGCCACATAGTAGTTGGTGTGGGGCTCCCAAGCTTGTTGCTTAAACACGACTAAGGGAATCAAATTTATGCTTGCTCCCAAGTCGCCGAGTGCCCTTGTAAACTCAACGTCTTTTTATTGTACATGGAATGGTGAAGGCGCCTAAATCTTAAACCTTCTTACAGGCAAGGACCAGGTGAGGTTATAACACTACAATGATGCACATTATACACAAGCTAATAGCTCACAAACCTTTTCTTCGTAACAAGGTCCTTCATAAATTTATATCCGACATAGTTCCAATGCGTTGACCAATGGTATGCATACAAATAACTTTTTAACATTGTGGTAATTTACGAAACTTACCATTTCCCACCTTCTTCTTCATTCTTTGAGGGAGCAGTGGTGGTCGTTTGATTAACCTTGTAAATTTGTGGCTCCTTGCCTCTCCCCTTCTTCAGCTTCGAGGCCCTTTTGAACAATTGGAATCTCAATAAACTCGGCACCTACGTTATGCTCGTTCTCGTGACATCTTCCTCGTCATCAATTATGCTTTCTTCCTTTGAAGCTCGACTACAACCGACGAGTGGGATTAGCGTTGTCTTTCCACTCCCTAGTCATCGAAGCCATGCAGTGACCATTATCTTCAAATTCTGATTTTGTTGCTAGGTAGTGTACCCTTTTGCCTACGGTTAAATCAATGTTGATGATTTGCCCTAGCTTTTTTTCAATCTTCTTGATAGCAACATGTGACTCAACTCTCGACCAATGCTCTCGATGAGTCACTACGAGATATCTTTCAGGCGATGTTGTGGATCTCACCTTCTTTAGCATCTCAACCATCATGCTCTCCAACATTGAATGTCGATCACCCACGCTACGTACATTGAAGGCCACGTCTGATCCTTCTCGGTCGTTTCGGTAATCTTCATTCCTTCTCCAATCTCCCTCGCGCTCATGACCTCGGCCCACGTCTGCGTAACCATTCCTGTTGTAATTGTCTCTTTATTTGTTCAGACCTTGGTTTACAGAACCTTAGAGCCAAGTGTGCTTTGTCCATACCTTGGACGTTGGCTCAAAAACACGCCACACATGTTTGTCTAAGAAGTTTGCTTCCTGGGTGAGTGCTTAGGCCTTGCGCTCTTTGTCCTTATGTCCCCACCGCAATAACTTTTCGCTCCGGTGCCAATGATATGCTTTTTTGAGACGGGTCACAATGATGTGCGCATATGAACCAATTCCTGGTCACGTTCTTTTCCTTCCTTCGTTGGTGCAGTCCAAACCTTGATATATATGTACCGATCGCGGCTTCCACTTCCGGGTACATGCTCAGTTTGTTTTGGTCACTCTATCTAGAATAGTGGCAACTTGCTCCCGGTGTGGTTCATCAGTGCTCCTCCCACCAGCTAGTATTACTACAACTTTAGTCTTGTTGTTTAGGGATGCATGAAAATCTCCGACAAGCGTCATCGGGGTACATGGTTCGGGCACTTGGTGACTTCTTCTTGAACCTCAACCGGGTTTCATGAAGTGTCTCGGTCTTCGGTTAGCCGAGAAAATTAGATTTCATCCTTAGGCTGCGGGCATCTAGGGTGGAAAGAATCTCTCTAGAAAAGGTTGCTTGAGCTCCCTCCCGAGTTGGTAATGAGTTGTTGAGCCTTTCAGATAACCATAAAGTGGCCTCCTAGAAAGAGAAAAGAGGGAAGAGTCTTAACCTTATAGCGTCCTGGCTGAATCCGGGCAACTTATGCATGAATATTTACAAGGTTCATTAGTTGCAGGTTGGCGTCATCTTGCGTGACCACTAACACCGCTATGTTTTAATAATTGGATCATGGTGCTATTGATGTATAATTTTTGCCCAGCCAACTGATAATTGAAGTAGTACAATAGCTTCGGTTGACCTGAATTCATCTGTTTGAGTCCATCCTAATGTCGAAGAATTGAGGGAATATATTTTAAATATGTTTCCCCTTCCATGAAGCAACATTGAAAACCTCATCTCGAGCACCCTCCGCGTCACGATGTGCGGATTGCCAGGAGCTAGCTCGACTTGCCTAGCCCCCAGCCCCCGGCCAATGAGCATCTCTCTACTGTAGTTGTCCATCACTTCATAGTGTTCTTTTTGACTTAAAGATCCGAAGAAATTTAGGGGTTTCCACTACGATGAGTAGCATTCACCAAGCGACAGCACGTGGATATCCGAAACAAAAAGCGTAATTGAAGGAAATAACAACCAAAAGTTAAATACAAGCAATTAATCTAATTTATTTGTATTCACGGCAATGCGCAATTTTTGGATAACACTCAAACTCACAACTTCTGAAAAGTATGATGGGGACATTGTTAATAAAGAACCCAACAAGAGGTTGGGGTCTAACTCTTAGGGAATAGGATAAGATCTATTGTCTAGGACAACTTGTTGGTAATTTATCTCAAATTGGGGGTTAAAAAAGCGATATTAATACAAGATTATAATTATGGTTGTTTTCAAGATTTACAAATAACTAGGGTAAGTGGTACTCATGGGTTCCTAGCAACTACTTCGGGTATACACACGTGATCAATCCCAATGCTTACTTGTAGAAGCCCGGTAACTGGTTTCATCAAAAGAAGCTGGTTGTCTATGGATGACTATACTCAAATCACTTAGGGTCCGGGTCTCATGGGCGATTTCTTTCTAACCATTATATATTTGTTCCAAGTTTAACTATCCTGCGACCACAACTCAAGTTAATACAATGATCATAAAGATAAGGCTTTGTTGTAATTCTATTTTCCTAATCTCTACTTCTTTAGGTTCAAGAAGGTAAAGAATTCGGGCAAGTCCCTACGTTCTACGCCATTAGAAACGTTTAAAAGATGAAGCGAACAATATAAGCATTTAGTATTGGTTTTGAATCACTCTTATGTAACTCTATTTTGTTAATCCTCCACGGTTCCCACAATCTTAGTTGTAGAGGTTTTAGCCTCTCATTGTAAGATTATATTTTGCATTTCATAGACCAAACACATAATTAGATACTTACCTACCACAATTGGATGAAAAATCACTTTGAATATGAACAAATCTCAGAACAATTTATAAAATCAAGTGTTGATCGTAAGAATTGCTCTCCAAAACTTGATAAAAATTCAAATATTACTCTTCACTGCATCTACACTACTTCCTTTCTAGCTACTCCCACTAAAAATAAAACATAAAAGGTATTTATACATATATTAGAAATATTTTCTATTTAATAAATTTTCCATATGCGGTGTCAGGCTGTCTCATGGCGATCCTATGACCCCTAACGGGATTGTATAGGTGGTACAGCCTCTCGTACATCTTAAACCTTTACAGATTTGTCTAAGTGTTGATAGGCAGTGCCGAATCGTACACCATGGTCCTACGATGCAGTCTGATCCATCAGTGGCTTGGCCTGAGAACTTTGACATCTTACGAGTTTTCCATGAGTGTTAGCCAGTGCACACCATTGCCTTCCTCTATGACTCGTACAACTAGTTGTATCTAAAGTTTTGCCAAGTCTTGAAGAATAACTTGAAGCTCACCACGACTCATGGTGCAGTGCGTGAGAGTGGTTGCTATGATCAAGTGGGTTCCACCGGAAGTACGAGCGCCCCATACGCAGAATTTCTACGAAGATTTCCACTGACTTCGAGTTATGGCTCAGTAACATCTTGAGTACGGCCCGTGCGAGAGTCGTACTTTGCCTTCCTCTTATTCCAACCTTTTGATTTTAACCACATGAGTGTCGGTACGATTCGTACAATCCAAGGTAGAGGCTCGTGCGAGAGTTGTAATTGGGCGATTTTTACGCACTTTTTTATGCCTCTTTTGCATTTTCCTCAATGCACTATATTTTCCTTTGAATCAAAAGAAAAATTACCTCATATCTATATAAACATATCTAATTTATGCGATCTTTCTATGTTTTAAGCATCGAATGTCTTGTAAAACCACAACATCAATATGCGGCGAGCTAATGGGACAACATCCTAACTAGCTCATTAAAAAGTCTAAAAACTAAAAAGACGAAACTTCGACAAATTTGTGAAGGTCCTTGAAAGATGAGGACTCACCAATGAGGAAGGGCCCGGACTAGGCTGCCGGGAGCGGCTAACGTAGAAGTTTGAGTCTATATGTACGAACCTATATCATGGCTTGATATAGCATAAGAGTATGTGGTCGGTACTTGGAATGTACTGAGCATGCACGGTAAGTATACCAGAGCTAAGTAAGTGTAAGCGAAATCCATTTATAATAACATGAATCATAATATCATGAGAGTAAGGACAACGTGCTAACATCCGTATACATGAATAGTCATACACTTGGATCTCATATTTGAATCAAATAAACAAAAGATGAAAATAAATGCATATGGCTTTCCATATGCGAAATCATAAGTAAGCAGTGATCCATGGATCAAACCTCACAAACATGATATCATATATTATAATACATGCATTACTAAAATAATGAGGAACAATGGGAGACTCGTCTTAACCGAAAACCACCATGTATGAGTGTATGATGATTCCACATCTTGCCCATGGAGGAACGTCATAAGCCTTGTGGGCGAAGGGTTAAAGTAAGTGTGATATCACCGGTGTGCCCACTTGGGCGAGGAAACACTCTCTTGAGGTTCCAAAGTATACCTATGTTGGTGCGTAGTTTATTAGACTAGGGAACAGCAGAGCCTAGACTACTCGAGTGCAAAGACACTACTCCCAAAATATATATAATGCTTAAATAATCATAAATCAAAATATAGCTTAGATATTAACATATGGGGAGTCTTGACTTCAAATCTTGGAGATAAGATGATCTTATTTGCCTTGGCTAAATCATGAAACATACTTAGCTTGGTGGGCTTGCACAAATCTTAAAATCATGGTTGCATAAAATACACTTCATAAGTAAAATAATAAATGCATATATGGGAAATTTGTAAACATCCATACATGCTAGATATTTCATCATACTTGAAATCATCAATCATAAACTAGACTTTTTCATAAACTTGCATTATTGGGAAAAATCTTCTAAAATTTGAACTTATGAGTTTGTAGGTGGAAAATGTATAAAATATGCCCATTAACTATCAAACATACTTTAGAACATCAGGGAATTAACCCATAAGTAATTTTGTAAGAATTCTATGAAATTAGATTGAAATCCCTTTTTGATCATAAATTAAATTAAGACTTGATTCATGAAATTGAAGAGAATTATGAACATGAAGGTGGAAAAAATCCTCATTCATGGCTTCACATACTGGAAGAATCAAATATACACACACTAGAAATCCCAAAGGAATTTGAGTGAAGTTAGCGAATTTTAATCTTGGTCTTCAATGGAGGGTCTAGGCTTGCATGCATGAGAGGGGAATGGTTAGAATAGGCTTAACCCCTCTTGGCTCCTCCTAATAGAGCTTACAATGACTTAGTTTAGGGGCTTAGGGGCTTAGGGTTTACGAGAACACCCATACTAAATTCGTAGGAAGAAGTGACACGCCGGTTACCACGAGGGACTTGCTTGAGTCGTTGGGTCTACTAATGACTCATGGTCCTCTTTCGTCAACATTTGAGAAAAATCCTCATTACTAAACTTCTTTCACGACCCAGAATCTACACCATTTTTGGACGAGACATGGTACTTGGCGCTACAAGTAACCCCAAGCTAACGTATAGTATAACATCACACTAGTAAACTAAATAAACATAGCGAAAGGCGCCAAAAATATCAATAAAAGCTGTTTTGGAAATAGTAAACATAAGCTATGAGATGCGAACATACGTATGCAGAAAGCCAACTACTAGCTGATGAGTTTCTAGGACAAGCCCCCATTAACTCTAAAATCTTTCTAAATAAGAACTAGCTGAAAAAGAAAAATATCGTCCTCGGAATACGAGACTCACCAAAACTCAATGCTACTACCGAAATCACCGGAGGACTACTAACGATGTTGAGACTAAGAACATTTGCCTATATCATAATGACGATATAACATAAAAAGTATGCGTCGGAGCTTTAGCGAATGTATTTAGTAAGTGAGATATACAATAAGTATGAAAAAAATAAGCACTTAGCGAAATAACATGAAATGACCAGTGATGCGAATGCGATAAAAATTTGAGCTATAAACGCCAATATGGTTAATAATGACTACGGCCCAGTGGTCATAAACTATGTCTGGAACTAAATGATTGAGGCCCGAGCTAAGCGAGACTAAGGCGGGCGAACTATGCGATAAGTGGGAGAGTCTATAATAGAAATATAACCATGTGAGCTAAATATGAGTCTAATGTATTCACCCCATGGAAATCATTATACCTTGCTAGGGTATAGTGGTTGAGTTAAGGAGATCACAAGTATGGGGCCCAATGGAGCCCGATAACCTGGTGAAGTACCATTAGGAACCTAGGTGCATTGGAACTTTGGTCCGCTCGGTGCTAAATACTACTCCCCTTTGGATAGTCCTAACTTGATTAATAAACTGATAGCTCGAAGGCGGGGTCCTAGACTAAGTCAGGAATACTTATACGGAAGTAACACGAGTCGCCAGAGATAGGATAATGCGGTGTTCCTAAGGCTGGCTAGAGTTGCTTATATGGAGGCGTCTGTCGTCTAAAGAAATAAACTTGTAATACCCGAAAATCCTATGATCATATCAAGGTTGAAGCGGGAAAATAGAAATTCTTGCACGGGTCACAATATTAGTCGTCCCGCGGCCGGATTAGGAACCTGATGAGTCGTTAAGTAACTCATGGGGAAGGACTTGAACTTGGTTGAAAATTTGGGGAATCTAAGTGACCACGGGTGTGACCACGAGTCATGAAGTAACTCCACGACTCGTAGATCAAGTGTTTGTAGTCAAGGGTTGAATGAGAAAATTTGGAAAATTTAGGTAGTGTACCTAACGGATTGGTCACAGCGACTCGTCGGGTGCGCCCGCAGTCGTGGTGTCCCTGTGGTGACTCTTAGAAGAATTTTGGTAGTGCAAGTAACAAATGCAGACCACAAGTCATTTCGAGGCGATAAGTTGTCGACTCCTTCGTTGGGGCTGGCAAGGTGTTTTCTCTTACCAAATTTAGTAAAGAACTTTTCCAGTAATTTGTAAGTTCCTAAAAGCCTTAACTTACGTCATTTTAAGCTCGAATAGAGTGTTTTAAGAAAGGGTTAAACAATTAATGAGAACATTTTATAATGTTTTAAATTATAAATTATGTTTTCAAGTTTTCTAAACTATGATGCCCATCCATGAATCCATTGAAAGTTGAGATCTATGAGATATGTGTTCCAAGCATGATGAGATGTTATGAAGAAAGAATAATTTCGAAATACCCATGTTTATGCTCATGTCTTCAAAGTGAATCAAGTTGATTTGAAGAATGTTTAGTATTGGGCAATCCCATATGATCAAGTATGTCTTATGATTTCATAAATTATCTTACCCGCATGGTTTTGGAGTCAAGACTCCATTATTTCAGCTTGTGGTATGGTATGATCAAGACTCACGTGTTATGATTTCAAATTATGCATGTATGTTATTATTCGGTTTCATCACTAGACATTAATTAAACCGTTGAAAAACAATGGAGAGCATATGCATGTTTTTGAGAGTAGTGTCTAGCATCGAGTAGGCTAGGGACGATTGACCACCATGCCTCGGGACTAAACCAACGTAGGTATGTTGGAGGTATTTGGGACCTCCTTGTGAGATTCCCCTACCCCGAGGGCCTTCAACGATATCGATATCATGGTAGCATCCTTATACAGCAAAGCTTTGGATGGCTATGCCCACTTGAAGTGTGATAGTCGGGACCATGTAAGCTCTATCGTGGTAATGTCGGTTATATAATGAGTTTCCCATTGTTCCTCGCGGCTTCGGTTATGCATGCAGTCATGATGTTATCTTTCGACGGGTTTGACCCGTGTTCGTTTTACTTATGATTATCGGTTTTCAACTTTTGGTCACTCAATTCGGTTATGATGTTCGGTTATGCTCGGATCATGATTTAGAAAATAGCATGCAAGCCACATACTCTCGAGAATCTTATCTTGATTATGTTTTATTATATGCATGATTTATGATTTTACTTACTTAGCGGTTTTACTTACCTTGCATACTCGGTACATTCCACGTGCGGCCGCATACTCTATGTTGTATCATTATACGTACGAGGCACGATGTCAAACTCGGTCTCGGCATTAGCTAGATTCTTAGCTTTAGTACTTTTAAGCTCGAGTTGGTGAGTCCTCATTTTGCGGGCAGTTTGATACATTTGTGTTTTGTATTTTTCGGTTTTCAACTATAGTAGTTAGTTAGGTTCTTGTCGCATCAACTCATCGGTTTAGAGGCTTTTGGGACATAGTGTGTATTCAATGTTGAACTCATGCATGTATTGAGATGTTAAGTTTTGTTTAGACTTCCGCTATGTTATTTAGATGATCATCCATTTATCTATGATTGAGTTAGATGTATGTTCATGCCATGAGTCGACTTGGAGCTTCTCGGGGTTTCTTGTCTCGTATATCAATCTAGGTCTATGTTCAGGTCATGAAAAGCTTGGTATCGAGGCATTAGGTTTTGAAGTGTCCTAGGGTGTCCAAAACTACCTGTGTTAAATAGAGTCTTTTTCATGGATTGTGAAGCGCGCCACATTTACGACGAAGAGGCTATGAAACACTTTAGGAAATGTTCCCTTCTATATGATATAAGTGGTGCGATGAAATCTCTCCTATCCTTCTAACTCATTGTCACTCCCGAGTTTGCACCTAGATAGAACACGGTACTTGGAGTCCTGTAGTAACCACTAGTCCAGCCCTTGGTCTATCTTTACTAGATACAAGGGTAACATATAAATATATATAGCAAAAGTTTAAAGCAAAAATATAAACATTTAAGAGAATGAAGGGCGATTCATAATGTCCGAAAACATTTGAACAAAACTACAAGTGCAAAACCAAATCCGTGTTTGAAAGCCCTTATGGCGATGAGTTGTTGGGGCAAAGCCGCGGCTAACTCCAAATCTAAATAGAAGGAAGAAATATAATTGAATTAAATAATCTCCATCCTAGAAGAATGAGGACTCACCAACTAGAAAAGCTAAAGTCTTCGGTGAGCAATCGACTAGTGAGTTTGAGATTGAGATACGGGAGTTTGTATCATAAAAAAATACAACATGAAAGTATGCATCGGTACTTTGGATGTAATGAGTAAGTGGGAGAAAACATAAAACAATTAAATAGAAAGTGCTAAGCGAGATGACATGCAATGACCAGCGAAGCTACTATCTTGAATATTTGTAATAGCTGAAATGGTGTACAAGACCCTGTTTGATGGTCAGGACATGCCACAATTACAGAGATGCGAACTAAGCCAATCGGCCAATCACAAAAGCTGGGTGAGGCGGCTCTTTTGGGAGAGTCTATAGCAGACATATAATAGCGTGGCCTAGACGTGGAGTCCGATATATACATCCCATCGGTAGGACCCAATATACCTTTCCAGGGTATAAAGGCATTAGCTATGTTATCCTGAGTATGAGTGTTAGATATCAAAAACATAACTTATATGGTGGCAATGTAGTTTTGAGAACTTGTGTGCGGCGGAACTTGATCCACTCGGTGTTAAGTTCTACTCCTATTGGATAGTATTAGACTGAATACTAGTGATAGCTCCAAGCCGGGGCCCAAGACTATTCAAGGATACATATCAAAAGCACTCTGTGAGTTTTATCGGATCGGATTTTGGGGCTGGGCTAAGGCGGTCGGGGGCATGTTGTAAGTGTCGTAACCGTCAAAGAACAAGCGTCATCGAAAGGCGGGAGGTCCTAAGGCTAGTCAAATATGCTTATCTAAAGTGTCATGACCATAGGGTGGACCACTAAGCGAGTTTTGAATCTGATTCGATAAGCTGAGAGGTCTCTCGACACCCAGAAATTTACGTAGTCAAACTTGGCGCGTTTCGATTGACAACGGGAATTCTAACATGCTTACTATAAACTGAACTTGCACTAATTTGATTGAGATTCAATGCTACTAACAACATGGGGTCCTCCTTCACTAATAAATCGGCTAAAATTTGCGATGCTCAACTTGCTTACATTGCGAAAATTCAAGATTTTAGTTCAAAAATAGGGATAAATTTCACTTAACAAGAATAAACATTATTTCAGTCACAGAATTGGTGAAATATCTAAATTAACATGAAATAAAATTCCAAATGAATTAGATGAGAACTTGTTAAATTTCTTAACATTCTATAATTTTCAAGGTTAGAGCAGATAAAGAAAATAGGAAGAATTTTTAGGGACACAAGGAGTATTCCTTGTGAAATCCCACATACTGTGGACAAGAATTCCATGAAAGAAAGAAAACTTGACATTCTGCAAGCGACTACGAGCCCTAGTTCTTACTTGAGAGAAATGACATGGGTTTCTTCGATCGATATTTTGAGAGTTAAGTGGAGAGTGAGGAGAAAGCTTGTTTCAATCACTCTAATAGATTTGAAGTATACTTAAAACGATGTAGTTTACCTACTCTCGGGAATCTTATCTTGATTATGTTTTATTATGTGCATGATTTATGATTTTACTTACTTAGCGGTTTAACTTACCTTGCATACTCGGTACATTCCACATATTGACACATACTACATGCTATATTGTTTTATGATACAAGCTTTGATATCGAGACTAAGTCTCGCCGATGCTTGATTCTCAACTTTGTTACTTCCCACTTAGAGTTGGTGAGTCCTCATCTTGGGGACTTTTATTCATTTATGTTATTTCAATTTTCCAACTATAGTGAGTTAGTTGGGGTCTTGTCCCATTGACTCGTTAGTTTATAGGTTTTCGGACATAGTGTGTATTCAATGTTTGACTCATGTAGGTATTTAAATGTTAAGTTTTGTTTAGACTTTCACATATGTTATTTTGGTGATCTTCCACTTATCTATGATTGAGTTAGATGTATGTTCATGCCATGGATCGAATTGGAGCCTCTCGGGGTTTGCTTTGTCCCAGTGTCGCGTCAGAGCCTATGTTCAAGTTGTGGCATAACAAATAGCGATATTGATTGTTCTAAGGCGGTCAAAGCTTCTTATCTGAAACATCATAGCCAGTCTAGAGAACTAGCGATAACTAAAACTAGGAATTATTCTTGGCCCGAACTACTCAGATCTAACTATTGTCAAGCGTGTTGACTTTTTTACTAAAGATATTTGAAAATGCTTATTTATTTAGTAGGACTAGCATGCAAGCGGCTACGAACTCACATGATAGTAATAACGTGGGCATTCAAGAATAACATTGTCAAGAAATAATAGTATCTAATAAATTATGCAAGACCACATTTGCGCATTTCATAGAACTAGGGCTAAAACAATATTTCGTGAGAGTAATATTATGCTAGATAAATAGTCTGAAAAGTTGCAGAATTCACAAGAATATTCATAATCGGCGAAGTAACCCTATTTCTAATATTCGGGGCTAAGGCGATAAGGGTATAGGGTTTTGGGGACAAAGGAAGGATAATTCCATTATTGAATTTCCACATACGAAGTATCCTTGGGAAGGAAATGTTTGGAGAATCTTGAAGAATCTTGGAAGCCCTAGCTTAGCTCACGCCTTGTTGTTTGGAACTTCCTCTAGAAAATCAAGAGTTGAGAGAAAATGAGGGATTAAGTTGATAAAACCTTTAATTCACTCCAAAATGTGCCTAAAAAGACATAGTTTAGGGATGAAAATGGTTGAAAGTTACAAAAATTCCTTGAGATAAAAGTTTGAAAACTACACGACGGGGGACAACGAGATTCGCTGCTTGAGTCGTTGGTTGACACCACGACTTGTTGGGACTAGTCATTGTCTTGGGGTAAATACGGGCTCCTTTGGACATTCACAACGAAAGGAGACCATGACTCATTGGACAAGCCATTAGTACCTCTCGTGACCCTTTACTAGGGTTTTCGAGCAAACTTGGACCTTTCTCTACTTGGACAACACCACAACTGCATTATAGTGCATCATGAGTCATGGTAGCGCCATCGTCAACCCATACCTTGGCGTGAAGATTTACGGATGCGAAGGGTGGAAAAGGCGACTTCGTTAGAGGTGACAACGAGTCATTGGTTCCTTTCATTGCTTAGGAGATGTACGGCGATTTCTATCTGTAATAACTCCTCAAAACAACTCGTTACTCTCTCGTAATGGGTCATTGAATGACTTCGTTGGTTTATGAATGAAAACATGCGTATCAGAGCAATAATTCATCTGATGGTCCGTTGGTGCGGCAAATGACTCGTTATTTTTGAGGTAAGATTTTGAACAAAAAAAATTTCTAGTTTTTAATGGAAAGTGCGAGTTTGGTCTAAGAAAGTTTTGGGGTGTTCTGATATACCAGCGGGATCATTCATCCTTAAATGAAGGCTAAAAGCGTTGGAAAAGCGGAAAAAGAGGCGCAATTCACAAGCGAGACTATAAACTAATTTATGAAGGAGTGGTGACTCAATGGAATTAATACTAAGCTGATTTAACACAACTAGAGTGCACATTGAAAAACACGAATAGAGGCGTGAATATTGAGTGAATAGGGTGATGAGGAGGAATTTAATACGATGCTAAACTAAGCGGAAGAGAGAATAAATGGGGGATATTTAGCCATCATGTCTTCTTCTGCTTCCCATGTGGCCCCTCGACCGGTTGGTTTCCTCCATAAGACTTCTTAGAAGCGATTTCCTAGTTTCTCGACTTATAAGCTTGTGATTACAGGATACGGCACGGCTTATTCAAAGGAAGACTATCCTTCACTCCAACCTACCCAGTGGCATAACTGAGTTCGGATCACCAATGCATTTATTCACGGTGACACATGGGCTGGATGCCTGAGATGCTAACTCGAAGGTAATTCTAACTCATAGGACATATTGCCAATTTTACTCGAGAATCTTGTAGGGTCCTATGTACCTCCAAATTGAGTTTCTCTTTCTTTAAAGCTCATCACCATTTTTAATGGGTGAAATTTTCAGATAAAGACAATCATCTACAACAAATTCTAGTTCTCTTCTTCTGACATATGATTTGGGCTACGAAATTTCATTTCAACCTTTTATAATAAGTTGCACTTTCGCAATTGACATTTCTCACTAAGTTTTGCCAACTTCAAAACACCCTATAGAAGACCTACACCTTCTACTATATAATGCCTCAAACGCGGCCATCTGAATATTGGAGTGGTAGGATTTGTTGTTATATGAAAACTCTATGAGAGGTAGGTGATTATCCCAAGCGCCGCTGTAGTCGATTACAAAAAGCTCACAACATATATTTTAAGTTCGAATAGTCTGCTCGGCTGTCCATCTATCGAGGGTGAAAAGCTATGCGAGCTTGACTGGGGAAGTATTGCAGCCAATGACTTTTCGAAATGCGAGGTGAACTAGATACCTCTATACGAAATGATGGATAAGGGAACCCCATGCGGTATGAATAACTCCGGATGTACGATGCAGCGTAATTCTCGAGTTGAGTTTGTAGTTTTAAACGGGAGGGAATGTGTGACAGTCATCCGTACTACTATCACCCATATTGAATCATCTTTGTTGACAAGTACGGTAGACCTATAATGAAGTCAATATTCACTTCTTCCACTTCCACATGGGTATCTTGATATCTGAATCATACCCCGGGTCTCGATGTTCGGCTTTAGCTGCGCGATTTGGGCACTTAGCCACAAGTGCACAGTGTCCCTCTTCATAACATTCCACCAGTAGATTTTTTGTAGGTCACGGTACATCTTAGTGGCACACAGGTGGATAAAATATCGGAGTTGTGTGCTTTCACTTGCCCGTTATTTGCTATCTCAGAGTCATCTACGTCGATACTGGCATGATGCCTTTTTATTAGCAGCACGTTTCTACTTTGGAGAAATCCTCCATCTCTTTTCTTAGAACTACTTCTTTAAGCTTAATCAATATAGGATCTTCATCTTGCCTTGACTTAACCTCAACGGCCCAACGAGAATTCGACCCACTATGTGGTACTACTCCACCCTCGGTTGAATCCTGTACCTCCCAATAAGGCAACTTTTGTGAATATTCTTTGCTAGGTCTTTTAACTCTCTTCAACATGAGCAATGCTCCCCATGGTCCGTCTTAAGGCATCCACCACCACGTTTGCCTTGCGGGTGAACAACACAATCATGTTGTAATCCTTCAATAACTCCAACCACCTTCTATGGAGAAGAGTTCAAATCCTTAGTGAATACATGCGAAGTCTCTTTGTGGTCGGTGAAAACACACGTGAACCGATAAAAGGTATTTTTAAATCAAACACCCTTGCCACAATTCAAGATCATGAGTCGGATAGTTCTTCTTGCAGACTTTGGTGTGCGAGGTATAAGCTATCACCTTACCCACAGCTGCATCGAAGGCGGGTGAGGCCAACTCACGGAAGCATTGTACGAATTATGAACTAAATACGTTCGCTTTTGGTAAGGTCATGGGTGTAGTGAGTCAGTGTTCATCTCTTGGAAACTCTTCCCACATGCAACTAACCATTGAAACTTCACCTTTTTTGAGTTAGCTTAGTCGGAGGAGGCACTTAATGAAGAAAACCTCTCTGAAGCCGTTGGCAATAGCGGCTAGACCCCGGAAGCTCGGTATCTGCGGGAAGTGGGTCTTGGCAGGTGCTCACCCATTCTTGTGACGGATCTGCACGAATACCCTCACCTGAAACCACATGACCAAGGAAGGCTCTTGACTTCGGCCAAAATTCACATTTGCGAATTTAGCGAATAGCGGCGGTCTTTGAGAGTGCACTGACACTATCACTCAAGTGATTAGCATGATCATATGTTTTGGAGTATACAGATATAAATACATGAACAAATGACAAACATGTCCGAGATACTATTTGAATACCTGTTCATCAAGTCCATAAAATGCCTACGGGGCATTGGTTAGTCCAAGGGACATAACCACAAATTCATAGTGACATATCGAGTTACGAAGGTTGTTTTTGGTATGTCATATTCCTTGACTCTAAGCTAATGATACTCGACTTGAGATCTACCTTGGAAAAACAATAGCTCCTGAAGCTAATCGAAAAAGTCATCAATCTGGGTAGGGGATGCACGTTCCTAAGCGTAACCTTGTTTGGTTGACGTTAATTCGATACACATTTTGAGAGTACCATCTTTCTTACACGATACGAATAACATGAAACTTACGTGGATAGATGTTGGGCTTGATGAAACCACTTATCTAGAAGATTAACAAGTTGTTCCTTCCACTTCTCAAGCTCGGCGGGAGCCATTTTGTAAGGAGGAATAGAGATGGTGAGTGTTTGGAAAAGGTCTATGTAGAAGTCCAATATTTCCTACTCGGGAGGGACTTTGGGAAGATCATCAAGAAAGTCGGTTAATTCCGACAAGCGGAACTATTGAATCATTGGGGTCTTAGGGCTAGAATCTTTGACAGAACTAGGTGATAGATGCACCCTTCCGAATAGGCTTCCTTGCCCCACGCCCAAGGTAGGAAATAAACTAACCACTTGGCGTGAGAAACACTACCCCTCCACTCTAAGATTGGCTCATTGGGAAAGCTGAGCTTGTGGCTACAATATAGTCGACTAAGGCATATCCATAATGTAACGTCCAATGCCAAGAATGAGTCGAAATCGACCATGTCTGGCTTACTAGATTAGATGGAATAACTTTACTCAATATAGAGACTTAAAAGTTTCTATATACCCGGCCCGACTCTAACTTACTCACCAACTCGGGTAGGGCGAACGGTTCCGAGAGGACTTTTGGACTAATTTCAAAGCGACGACTACATAGGGAGTCACGAATGAGAGTGTAGATCGATCTAGTAGGGCATATATATCTAGGTGAAAAGATGTAACATACCCGTGACCATCCAAGTGAGCTCTCCGATCGATGATGAGAGGACAAAACACCATCTTGTTTGGCCTTGGCCGCGCCATCCGTACTTTAAGTATTACCTGTCTTGAAATTTGGACATCTTCTTGAAGTACGCTAAAGTGGTAGGCGAGTTTTCTACATCTTCTTTGATAGACACTCCTTTGGCTTGTGACCTGCTTGTCCACATGCGAAAAACCCATTTTGCCCATGCGACATTCACTTGGATGTTTATTTAACCACACTTAGGATAGTTGATTAATGGTTGTTGGCATTGTAACTCTAGGATTGAGAGTCATATGTTTCACCCTTCTGATCCTTGTGGGACAAAAAAGAAGGAAACTGGCTAATGTGGGTGTTCGAGTTCTCTGTTGTTGCAGTTGTGAGCGGCCCCGTTGCCTTGGAGCCTCTGGTTGCCATAATCCGGCCCGAGCTGTTCTAGCCCGCTTGTTCTCCGTTCAATATCCTTTAAGCTTCTACGCCTGTCGGATGTGCATGAATGATGAGGCATGACAAGTCGATAGCTCGTTGATAAGCATTGCGGTTACGCCTCCTTATGTACCAAATACGACACTTTATTGACAAATTTGAGCATGCAAGCTCTTGGCTCGGCAACCATCTCTTGAGCATACCTCGACAACCAAGTGAACTCCAACTCCTTATTCCTCATTGTCTTGTTACCTTGTCTGAATTCATAAATTCCGCGACCTTAGCCTCCCTTTCTCGAGGAAAAGAATCGGTCCACAAATGCTATAGCGAGCTCATACCACTCTACGAATCCTACTTCCGCTAGCCTCCCTCCTGTCCACGAGCACGAACGAGAGGCCCATATCGCACGGGACAAGGAGCCTGAGAGACCCCCAGTCGACTCACGACATAGCGTACATCTAATCTCAATAAAGAGCGAATAATCATAAGATCTTTATAGGAAGTTTAACTTTAACATAACATCAGAATGCAAATGCAAAATTTGAATACATGTATACAGAAAAGCATCTAAACATGATGAGTTGATGGGACAATACCCCAACTAATATGACGAAAGCCCCGAAAAGAAAACATAAAAGGCCCAGTGATTACTTTCAGTCCTCGGGGAAATGAGGACTCGCATAATAGGTGCTAACTCTGACAATCGACTACGAGCGGGGTTGAACCTCGGAGGTGGGTCTGTATCATGGCTTGATACAACATAGAGTATGCGTCGGTATGTGGAATGTACCAAGTATGCGGAGTAAGTAAAACCACCAAAGTAAATAAATTTTAAAGACATGTGTTACACCCCATAAATTCTCGAAAAGTAGATGGCCCTATTCGCATGTTGGTTAAGAGTTTTTAGATGCCATACATGCTAGGAAAGGCCGGGAAAGAACGAGTTAAGTGACACGTCGAACCATCGCAAGAGAAGGATGGCATACCTCCTCAGGTGATGGCCGAGAGTCACGGAGGCTAAACTCGTGATACGGCGTGTCACGGGGTGGTGCGGCCCAGTATAAAAGCCTCAAACTTCGGTTTTTGCTTTATTTAACTTATAATTTCTAGTAAACGAAGAGTAAACCCAGGAGAGAAGGAGGGTTTGAACAATCTATCCATTTCTCATCGATTCTTTGTAGTCAGCGTGGTTCCAGGCTCGAATTAATCCTAGATACCGAGGTATTAAGTAGCAGGAGAATTCCTACGAGTTTAGTTTCGTAGTCGCGGCGAATCGTCGTGCTACCAAGCTAAAGTAAGTGGAATTGCTCCAAATTAGTGTCAATATACTCCTAACCCTAAAGTGATTATTTACGCATACCGGATTTTCGAGAAATAGCGAGTTTTCGACCATTTTTGATAAGTCAAAGTTTGGGCTATATATATATATTGAAAGTGAGATTCTCTTCCCGAGAATATTAGCGTATTTAGTTCTAATTGACCTATATATGAATGCGTTGGGAGAAATGGCAGTGCGATCGAGCTACGCCGGTTAATTCGGAAATCCAAGCGAAGGTATGTAAGCTAATTCCTTCGGCAGTATCTGATTATAGTAAATAACGTGATGTATAGAAAAGAATTCGAAGTCGAGAATTGATATGAATCTAGCAAGCATGTTTTTATAATAATATGATATATTAGAATGAAAGTTAGTAAAGCAATATCGGTGATCAGATAATATCTCGGATACTGTCTATTCTCGGTATGAGAATCGGTTTAATGCGGAAAGTGTTGAGAATAAGAAATTAGAATACGAGGCAGGTATTTTTCGGATCAACGTGCAATACATGATTATTGTTTGTTGAGACTTGTTTGTGCTATGAGGGCACCCTTAAATGATCCTCGCTGCCCCCTAGGTTAATAGGCTGTGTTGACTGCAAGCCCGCCGGGAGGGTGAGGGATACGTCGCTCCAAGGAGTGGCATGCCATCCGTAGTAGGACAAAGATGGGATGCGTATTCCCAGTCGGGCGTCAACATAGCGGTAAGCACCCTTTGTGCTTGTGCCCACGGGCGAGATTACGGGCTCTCGGTGCAGTCTGATTACGGTTTACAGTCTGAGTCCTCGAGACTCAAGCACGGTTATAGTCGAGAGACCATAGCACATTGCTTCGGACCCAAGGGAGTAGGTAAGTGCTCGTAGTTGGTAGACGAGTGGAGTGGTTTATTTTTGGATGGTTTAACCCGAGGTAGGGGTATATAAATTATGTGTTGGTTGGCACCTTCCGGCTTATGAAATTTGGTATTCGTCCTTGTTTGTTATATATATGTATATATATGTTATTTATTAGGCGATGAACGAGCGGATCGCCATGTCTGACAGGGTATGCTCCTACCTTACTCTCATTATAGAAAAGCTTGTTTCGAGATTCCGTGATCCAGGCAGTTTAGATATTTCATGCTTGTTTAGAGTTTCTAGTTATGGTTGCTTATATTCAGTTGTTCAGTTTGCTTTGCATACTTAATACCAGTGATGCGACACTAGTTTAGGCGTTTGCATTACTTGCTGCGAGGTACCTATAGACGAGGAGCCAGATCCACCGTGATGCAGCCGGCCCAGAGTCATCAACTCTTTGTCATTCGGAGCTTGATATTAGAGGTTTATATCATTTTCTTTTGTTGTTTAGTACGGGTAGGTTGGGGCCCTATCCAGGCCATCCTATCGGTATTCTTAGAGGCTTGCGGTGTGTATATATCTCCACATGGTTAGTTTGTGCCGGTCGTGTGGGTAGTGTGTATGTTTGGCTATTTAGTATTATTGTTTATGTTGGCCGTGTGGGGACATATCCAGTTAGTAGGGTGGCCTTTACGGTCACGTAGTTGTTCGATATTTGTTATGCGATTTAGAGATAACTAGACGGCATGGTGGCTTGTCGGCCGGCATGGGGTTCCACATATGAGTGTGATTCTAGTTAGGCGATGTTATAATGCAATTATTATAGGCCCGGTCGGCGGTGTATTTGCAGCCGTTATATAGCCGTTGATTCCGTGAATCGAGTTAGAGGCGCCAGCAGGCACGGGCGTGCTTAGGCTTAGTAATCTAGCGATGCTTGGTCCTAGTAGGGCACCGGTACCAGTCATCACCACCGGCGAGGTGTGACAAACTTGGTATCGAAGCGGAGTCGTGTCCCCGGGGAGTACGCAAGCCGTGCTAAGTAGAATCTAATCTATGGATGTGTTGTGCACCACATATTATAGGCGGGGAGGCTGCGAACGCCAATATGATGGTTACTCTTTCTTCGTATTGGAGTCATTGCCATGAGAGCGTACAATATATGGTTGAGTCCTAAAACTTACCATATTCTTTGAATACGAGATACAAGTCGAGACCGACGATATCTATTCCGGGCGAAGATCGAGATATGGCAATAGGAGAGGGCACCAACCAATTATAAGGTAATTAGGCAGTAGGAGGAGGTATCGGGGCCACCACGATGTGATACCTTTGGTACCATCCCAATATATGTTGATAACTTCAAATATGAACATAAACATAACATATAAATGAGTTGATTTGTTAGATATATAGATCGATTAAGATGATAGATAATATTAGATTATCGGATAGATGTGAAAGAGAGGAAATGCGGGATTCCAACCTGTCCTTTCGAGATGTGGTACAATTCCATTTTAGTTTTCATTGCGATGAAAAAGGCTATTCCTACCTCTTGGTTTTGATTCCGGTATAGCAAAGGCATAAGGATTGGGCGATGTTGCCCAAAATGGCGATGAGTGAAGATGGATTGGTTGATTCAGTGTTAGAAGCGTAAAAAGAGCCCACATGATTGCGTAAGTTGTGCGGACCACCAACGTAATAATTCGGAAGGCAAGTAAGACTATTATCTTACTCAAAGTGGGTGTAGGAGATCCGTCAGCGATGGACTTCCAGTAATAGTAAAGTTGGTCGAAAAAGGCCAAGTTCGCCATAACACGCTAACAACGGCAAGAAATACCTTGAGATAGTTATGATTTCGGCTCACGTCTTAGAAAGGTAGGGAGGTCATGTGAATCCCGGATGGGTTTGTGCCAAGCCGAGAAGAAGTATAGGCGGGACTTGACCGATATATTAACAATGTAAGGCGAGGTACCTTGAACTAAGCTGAGCTTAAGCAAGATAAGGGGAGAGACGGGGAATACTAGATTTTGATGGGAAATTAGAATCACCTCGAGATTGATAGAATATATCGTGTGTATTAGGACTAACCTGGGGCAGCCGATTCTGAGATAGTAAGATTGCGGTTCGAGAATCTTTGCTTGATGCATTAAAGCCTACGGAGGATTAAACTGCTTCCCAGGCACGGAGACTCTAATCTAGTGCGGCATGGAGATAAGGCCGACGAGCCGATCGTGGGCTCTCAATATAAATTCCAAGTAAGGCCACAAGGTTCGGATGTTGACCCCATGTTGTAAGAGTGGCGGAATTTCAAACGGCGAGACCATAACTAAAGTGCATATGTTGTTGCTTCCCGAATGGGATGAAAATCCAATGAAATGATACGAAGGGACAGAGATATCTTTAAGACGTAGAAGCAGAGGTATATCATGTGCGGTATGAAATTCAATAAAGTATGTCGAGATTACGTATTACTACAAAAAAAAATTTCAGTATGTATTGTACGTAGTTGTTGATATATATATATACGGATATCGAATATCTTTGTGAGAAGCTGGCCATAGGGGTTACGATCCTACCCTGGTCCCCCAGTTAGGCGCTAGAAAATATATACGAGATAAATGCTTCTGGACCCTCGCCAAGGGGCGGGTGGTGTGATTACGTGCGAAGCCATAGAAAGCTTTCTCGGTTCTCGGTTTATTGAGTTAACGGACTTATATGCTTGTTGCTAGATCTAGGCTTGAAGCTCACAGGAGTTAGTAGCTTTGGAGTCGGGTGGTTGGTGATACGGGCGAAGTTAGACGGTCTTGACCGGGCGCTTTGTATTAGCGGGAAGCATCCCTAGATTAGAAACATTATCGCATGTGCAGAACCGAGAATTAGAGAACGAATAGGCATACTTCGGAGTTAGCAATCGAGAATTTTTTCCGGTATGTTAAGTGGTGGTACATCATTTCCCGACCTTATAGGTGAGAGTTGGCCTTAGTCAACCTAGCGGTTATTATGTGGAACACCATAGTGGCAGCCGTCCCGATCAGAGACAAACCGTGGTACCCCAAGAAAAGGGTCCATATCGGTAGTCGATGACGGAACTAGTACTTAAATTTGGTTCTGCATTAAGATATTCGAGATACGAGCCCTAGCGAGAAGGCCGATATTTACGAGAATGGCTCATAAGGCAGGAATTTCCCGAACGGCGGTATAAAGCCAGTGGATACGAATAAGGCGTAAGAAATTGGTAGTACTACGCTAGCACGGTGTTTACTAAGATAAGGAAATCGGTAGGTACCCTGTGAAGATTCGGGACGGTAAACAGTAAGTCGGACTAAGCACGGCTCTACAATTGTTCAATTAGGAGAACAAAATAGTTAGGCTGTCCACCTGACTCCACAATTATGCATGAGCTACGGATGCCGAGTAGGACATTTAGAGCATTGTTGAACTACTTCGGCATTCGGGTTATTCAACTTCCAGGTTATTTAGTTATTCACGGTTATTCGGCCAAATTATTAAAGATCATGATCACTATCGGGGATCCTCTAATCGAATATGTGCACATGGTGTGCGAACGAGTCATACGAATTATTCCGGGCGCGGTAGTATTAGCGTGCGGCCAAAGGCCGAGATAAGCTCTATCCTATCTGAGATAGATTGTCACTATAGGCATGATAAGCCGAGTTGACCATCAATTATATGTCAAGTTCTCTAAATGTGAATGTGCAGTATCAATCAAGAAGGGTCAATGTAGTAACAAACGCC
Organism: Datura stramonium; assembly: GCA_018107945.1. NCBI lineage: Eukaryota > Viridiplantae > Streptophyta > Magnoliopsida > Solanales > Solanaceae > Datura > Datura stramonium. The sequence continues at coordinate 29,314 of JACEIK010005691.1, forward strand.
CTTAACCATAAATCTATGGAGATTTTGGCATACTTGTAGCCGAACAACGGGAATTGGCTTGGGAAATACACCAATTAGCCAGTTTAGCCATTTGTGTAGCGAAATAGAGGGTGAGAATTCAGCAAGGAAAGCGCTAGATTTTCGAGATAGCCGAGGATGAAGTCTTCGAGATGTAGGGCGTCTGCATTGTTCCGAGATATTTCGGGGCTCGCCCGGCAGATTATGAGTGAGGTACATTATGCTCGCTATTCTCTCCCACCCGGGCGCGATGAAAATGTACCACGATATTAAGGAGATCTGCGGGTGGCCGGTGCGAAGGGGAAATAGAAGAATTTGTAGCCTAGTGTCCTAGCGCAACGGGTAAAGCGGAACACGAACGGGCGGATTGACTCGGGGCACGTAAATGTCACTCTGAAATGGGAAACGTAAACATGGGCAAGGGGATTACCCCGTAACAGGCATAGACATGATTCCATTTGGGTAATAGTTGATGAAGCTGACTAAATCGCTTAGTTTCACCGCCGAGTGAAAGCTACTTTCTCTCTGGGGATTATCTTAGAATTGTATTAGAGAAATAGTTGGGTCATGAGATTGACCTAGTATCTATTATCTCTGACGAGAGGAGCCTGATTCTGCAATTTAGATTTTTGGAGTCATTTCGGGAGAGGTGGAACGCGCAGATTAATTTCAGCACGGCATTCCACCCTCGGAACGGATGGGCGGGCGAGCGCCTTTATTCATGCAGCTCGGATATGCTACGGGCATGTGTGCTAGACTTTGGAGGTACTTGGGACCCGAGCATTTTCCGCTAATTGAGTTTTCTTATAATAATAGTTATCACACTTTCGGCTATCCAGATGATGCCCTTTGAGGCACTATATGGTAATGTAGATCGCCCGGTCGGCTGGTTTGAAGTGGGAGTAATGGCGGCGATTGGGCCGAATATTATTCATCGGTCGAGAGGAGAAGGTAAAACTTATCGAGAGAAACGCCCTGCGGCTATGAGAGAGCCACCAAAAATCGTATCTTCGATGTGAGCGCGAGAGACTTGGAATTTGATGTGAATGGCGAATATTTACGAAAGTATCCAATGAAAGGGTTGATGAGGCCCGGCAAGAGAGGTTAGCTCGGTCAGGGTTCATTGGGCCATATTAGATTCGCCGAAGAGTAGGCCAAGTAGCGTATGAGTTGAACTTGCCTCGAGAATTAGAATCCGTTCATCAAGTTTTTCATGTATCTATGCTAAGGAAATGCATCGGAGACCCATCTAAGAAAGCAGTCAGTCAGGTGTCCGAGGTTACGGAAGCGGCCTATGAAGGTTCATTAGCCATCTTGTGAGACGGATTAGGGTGAGGAGCTAAGGATGTTGCTTCTATCAAGGTGTTGTGGCGTAATAGGAGCAGAGGAGATGACTTGACGAGAGGAAGATATGAGAAAATCGAGATATCCTCACTTGTTTCAAGCCTAGTCGATCAAGAGGTATGTTAGTATTTTTGTTTAATATAGTGCCTTATAAGAAATATGTATAATGAGATAGTCGACTCACAGTGTTCTTTTACATGAGATGGATACTATACTATTGTGTGGAGTACTGTATTGGACTTGCGCATTCGGGTTTTGAGATAGTCCATATTACAGGGAAACTTTGCCAAAATTTTTCTAGAAATAAGGTTGATCGATTATGAATTCTTAAATATTAGAAGTTTACATTCGAGGACGAATGCTCTTAAGGGCGGAATGTTACACTCAGTAAATTCTCGATATGTAGATGGCCTATTCGCATGTTGGTTAAGAGTTTTGAACCATACATGCTAGGAAAATGCTAGGGAAAGACCGGATAGTGACACACTCGAACCATCGCAAGGGAAAGTGCAGAAAGACCTCCTCCGTGATGGCCGAGTGTCACGGAGGCTAGAGTGGCCGTGCCCAGCATCGAGTGTAATAATTTGACTCTTTTTCATCGGCGTGTCCGCAAGTGTGCAATTCGTGCAAGTAATATAGTGGCTCTTTTTAAGAACCGGATTGTCGAACCCATTTGGACCCATTCCTCCTAACTATCCATTTCTAGTGTGATCTTAAATATCTAAAGTGTTGGTGATATACATTTCCGATTGAAGAATAATTAAGTCTAAGTTTGGAGATTGGCAATCAATGCAAGAAAGTACTCTAGGGCAACATAGAGTTAAAACCGAGATAATCATGCAATAATACGTTGCAATGGAATAAGCATGGAACTATCAATTGTTATTTCACATAACTGGAATTGCATGTTCATGGTCTTTCGAGCCTCTAAACACGGCAATCTAGCCTCACTACATCATTGTGAGCGAGGTTTAATTTTCTAGTCGCGGGCAATCAATTATGTTGTGGTTTTACGGGGAAACGATTGGGACTTTCGTGCGTCTAACTATTTAACTCAACTTAGCCTCACAACTACTTCTTGGTAGTGTGACATCCCAAGTTGGTCTTTCACAACTTAGTGTGTCAGCCAAACGCATTGTTAGGTATATTTCTATCCAAACACGAGAACCTCTCCCTGAGATTACAATCATGCTCACACATTCTCATGTCCTGACCTAGGTAATGCCTTCTAAAACTATTCCCAAGCTAACAATGTCTTTCATGGTGATCAATCATAAAAACAACCAACAAATCGGGAATTGCAAGACAAAACAACAATCGATGACTTAATTCCAAAATGATTTCATAAAATCACAATCATAATCCATGGCTTCAACCCTAGAGGAAGGGTTCTAGCCATTCATGTTAATAAACTTCTCTACACTACTATTAATCTACTCCTAAACTACATACTTATACGAGATTGGTAGATGAGAAGGGAATTTTCCAAACCCTAGATGAGTTCTCCCACTTCTCCCTTCAACTCTGGAGTTTTCGAGAATAAAATCGTGACCCCATGGAATTAAATTTGGGGTCCTATTTATAGTAAATGGAGAACATGCTCAATTTAACCTGTCGTGGAACGGCTCGTGTCCTGGAGTGTCGCGAGAACTGTGCCTCCCGTGACACGGAGGCATCGTGCTCAGCACAAAATCACCTAGAAAATTGGCCTCGGCGGCACCACGCGCGTTGGCGGCGTGGCACGGCTTGCTTGGGGCGGCGCGTTGGCTCCCTCCTTGTCCCGCATAACCTACTGTTTGTGGCACACGTTGCCCAGCGGTGGGATTTTGTGCGCAGCCTGCCTGCGGGTGGCATGTTGCCGACGTGCGGGTGGGCTGTTTGTGCCTCCTCTTTGCCGACGTTCGCGTGCTAATTCCGTTTCCAACTCACTTCACCAACTCATGGATTAGTTCCTCAAAAGTCATCAAAACCTACAAAACAAAGGCTAATCATGTTGGTTAGCACATATCTTCACATTTATATAAAATCACATGAAAATGAATTAGATAACTTAGACAACACGACTAATTTAAGTTATAAGCGTATGCAGGGCATGCTATTTTGCCCATAATCACAACCAACATTAAAAGCCTTGTTCGTCCTCGAACAGCCTTACACATATCATGCATATGGGGCTCCCATAACTAATTTAACAAAATAATTCAAGCTACCGGCTACAATGATTATTTAAGATACAAGTTAAAAATGGAGCATGCAATGAAATACGTATGTTAAAACCTCTTAACCTCAAGAATCGACTCTCACGCTTAGCAAACTCATGCCAATCAACTAATTAAGAAATCCCACATGATTATATCCTTCATTCAACATGTATTGCCCTCACGGAAAGAAGTTACCCAATCACACGCAAAAACAATTTTTAAAATCACAACATGTGTGGGTACATGAATAAATTACACTCACTCTCATAAAGAATTCACATGCATCATGTCATGACCCATAAGCTTGCCCTTAGTGTTTCACTCCACTAATTTGAGGATGTATGAATGTAAGATCAAGTAGGACTTTTTAGGTTGTAACGTAACTTCAGTACGGTAGGTACTATTATGACGAGTAATAGTGACTATCTTTCCTAAGCGCTTTTAATACATCACGCCCTCATGGAGAACTTCCCTTCCCTTACTTCACCTTTTTATCCTTGGTAGTTTCCTTTTTCCTCTTTTGTTTCCCTTTATTAGGCTTTTGGCTTATTAGTAAGGAGTTTTATAAATAATTTTTTTATGAATTTATTTTCTTACTCCTTAATAATGATCAGCCACTTTCACACAAGTGCACCTTTTGTCCTTTCTCCAGCTTCTACAACTTGCTAATTTTCATATTCTTTTCATTCTTCTCATTCCTTCACTCTTTCAGATTTTTCTTCTCAAGCGCTTAGGAGCTGAGTTAGGTCAAGGTGAAAGAAAGGATTAAGCTTATGTTAAAGCTATCCAAAGGAATAGGCTCAGGCTCATGGGGCTAACTAGGATTAATTTTTCAAGGTAGGTAAAGCGAGGGATAAAAAGTTTAGGTTCATTCAAAGAAATGCCTACATCATCTCTTACAATTCACATCCTTCATTTCGTTTCATACACACACCAAGCAGTTCTAGACAATCCACAATAGCATAGAATACTCAAAAACCTTACACTCATGGCACATGCTCAATTTAAGACACATTGACCGAGACTCTTACTCGGCTCATCACAAGAATTCAAAATTAAGCTTCAATTATATTGAGTCAAATTCAAGAGCCTAAGTGTCTCAAACAAAGTTATAAACTTGCATGCTTCAACACGAACATACTTGCATCTTACGATCATATATAGCACATAACAGAACATCAAGCACCAATTAGCTACGGTTACTAATTTTCCTCAAGACGGTCGTCATCCATCCATCGTCGGAAACAGTCCCTAACTACGACTAAAAACGTATGTACGAGACAAATAAAAATAAAAAAATAAAAATTTTATTCTTAGGTTCAAGCTTTGATCGGAAAGAAGCGAAAGAAAAACCAGCGGGTGATGAAGTCATGCTTGACTCACACAAAGAATTTTCAAAATTTATACAAAAAACTAAAAAAATAAAAAAAAACACTATAAATTATCATAAATTTTTTTAAATTTCTATTGAAATTTCCGTCACCTTACATCATGCTATGTCCTCATAGCATCAATTAACATTTATAGAGGGTGAGAAATACTCCTGTGTAGGCCTAGCTAGTAGCATGTTTCCACACTTGCACAAGTGGGTGGAGTCGACCCCAAACTTTTTCCTCTTCCATTGCTTCCTAGCTTCCTCCTCAGGGTACTTCGAGACTTCCCCTCCTTTGTGCCTAACTTTCCACCAAAAACAACAAACAAAAAATGAAAATAACAAAATAAAAACAAACATCAAAATTACAAATTGTGCGAGGTACCCTTGGGTTGCCTCCCAAACGCGCCTTATTTTGCGTCGTGACGACGTGGGCGCACTTTCGGGGCGTCCTCATACACAAGGTTCTTTTTAGAGAACCATCTCCTTTCTTCTATTTGTTTAGAGGAAGCTTGACCTCCTTCTGTTCCTCCCTTTCTCCAACTTCTTCTCAATTTGAAGCCCTCTATCCAGACTCAAAATTTGAACACTTGACATTGCCTTTGGCCGTGCACACATGGAATCCTCCACCCCACTCTCCTGCCAACACACTAACTTGACAAAGGTTTTCGTAGTGTGCGTGGGTTTATTTCTTGGTAGACGCGGAAGATTTCTTCTTCATCCTCGACCCTTATTTTCAGGGTCCCTTCTTTCAAATCAATCACCGCTCCTCCGGTGGCCAAGAATGGCGTCCCAAGATTAGGGGTACACGGTCATCAACCTGAAAATCTAAAAAACAATAAAATCGTGGGCCATAATAAATTTACCTACTTTGATGAGAAGGTCCTCTATGATTCCATCAGTGTCACTCGCGACTTGTCGGCAGAGCTGCGGCATCAACCTTGTCGGCCTCGATTTTCCCAACCCCAAGGTGTTGAATAATGATAAGGGCATTAGTGCTTGCTTCCCCTAAATCACAAAAGCTCGTAGCACCTCATTTTACCAATTTGTATGGGGAGGGTAAAACTCCGGGGTCTTCGAGCTTCTTTGGCATTTGCTCAATACCACAGTGGCCTCTCGGTCGGTGCTATAGTGCGGACATCCACCAATCTAACTTTGTTTTGCCATCGTCCTTCAAGTATTTAGCATATGGCATTCACAAGACATCAATAAAGAGAAGCGAAATTTATGTGAAGTTCTTTGAAGCTCTCAAAGAACTTTTTGAAACATTCCTGCTCCTTGCTCTTTTGAATCTTTGAGGGAAGGGTGGTGGTCGAAGATGGATTGTCTTTGGGCGCAATGAAGGTTAGCGCATTTTGTTGTCCGGCACTACGATTTACTCGATGTCGGTGGATGGTCTGGTCTTACCAACTCAGTGCACCTCTTTTCTCAACTCTTTAGGCCTTGCTTGTCAGCCTGCTTTGCCTTCAACTTCTTAGGCGATGGCATTGATCTGCTTGGGGTTAGGATCTACATCGCTTGGTAATCCCCTTGCGGCCTCATATTACGGCATTTTGCTATTTGACCCACTTGTTTTTCAAGATGCGGGTGGCTACTTGCGATTCATTAAGTGTTTGCCATCCTCGCTTTGATTTTACGCTAGCGATTCACAGGTCTCCATAATTTTCTGCAATGTTTCCTCAATCTTGGTTTGCTACTATGCCCCTCAATGCACCTATTATAGCGTCTTGATGTTGTTGATGTTGCATAAATTACGCTTTTGGTTTCCACCCAAGAAGAATTCGGCGTGGCCCTTTGCCAATTTACGGTGGGTTGTTTAAATTACGATTCCTTTGCATTCCCAACAAAATTATTGGATTCCGGATTGGCTCCACAAGATTCTACGTTGAGCCCATTATGCCACAAATTTCACACCAACTAGGAGCTTCTTTGCCTTGCATTAACACAGCCTGTGTTGGTGCGCGCAGTTTATTGAATTGAGATCTTAGTTGATGGTAGACAATAGCGTGCGCCAAGGCATTCAAACCGTGCGGTTCTATCAACCCGATCTTCTTCCTGCCCCTCTTGATGATTCGCTATGCCTCTGGATTTCCTTGTGCAATTCTATTCAACAAAGTGTCTGACTCATCTATGTCTTCTCAAGGCTTGCCCACCGTGCGAGTCGAGTAATATTTTTGTATGTGGAGTCCCAGAGTTTCTACAAAGGTATGGGCCAGCAGCACCATTCGATTGGCGGTGATGGGGGCAGTCTCTCAACAATGACTTGAATCTCTCCCAAGCCATATACAAGTTCTCATCGGGCTTACGCAGGCGAGTATTTCATACCGACTTGAGTTTTGCTGAAGGAATCGATAAGGAACTTTCTAGCCAAAGTCATCCCTTGAAGTTATGGAGTTCGATTGGATGCGAGCCTTCGGCCACTTTTCGCCTCTCCCAACAATGAAAAAGGAAGAGGGTCAATCGGACATAATACGTAGCCAGACACGCCGGTGGGATGACATGTCACTTATCGCTACGTAAGTGTTCTTTGCCCGGGTCCTCATGTTCAATTCCGAGTGAACTGACCACTAGAATGTTACAGTACACCATATTGTTTAAGCTCAAAGTTTCCTCAGGAGCTCTAGGTTTACGGATACTAGAGGTCACATTCGTCGCTAGTGGGATTGCGGCACTGCGGCCCCAGTCTTCTTTGCCATTCTTCAGGATGACAATGTGCTTGCCCGCCGGTGGTTGTTGTTGTACCTTTTCTTGAAGTCTCTTCGGCTTTTGCTCACAAGCTACTCTCCTTTGCAAATGGTTGACGTTCGAGGTTCAAGCAACGGTTCACAAGCTCTCTATTTCTAGCCGGCTCGGCGGGGCATTTGTCTTTTTGCAAATAGTAAAACTAAGACCAAGTTTCTCTGACAACAGGAAATTCAAAAATCACACGAGAAATAGATAAATTATCAAAACTTCGCTAGAGTCCTAGGCAACGGCGCCAAAAACTGAAGTGCCCCGCATCGAGTGCCAACAATTTGTGATAGCCTTTTTCATCGGCGCGTCCGCAGGTGTACGGGTCATGCAAGTAATATAGTGGCTCTTTTAAACCAGGATTGTCGAACCCACGGGGGCTGGACCCATTCCTCTAACTATCCATTTCTAGTGTGATCTTAAATATCTATGTGTTGGTGATATACATTTTCAGTTGAAGAATAATTAAGTCTAAGTTTGGGTCAACGAAATATTCTGAAAGTACTCAGGAGCAACGTAGAGTTAAAACCAGATGTCATCCTGATAATACGATTTGCGTGGAATAAGCATGGAACTATCAATTGTTATTCACATAATTAGAATTGCATGTTCATGGTCTTTCGAGCCTCTAAACACGGCAATCTAGCCTCTTATGCATCATTGTGAGCGAGGAGTTTAATTTTCTAGTCGCGAGGGCAATCATTATGTTGTGGTTTACGGGGGAAGGATTGGGACTTTCGTGCGTCTAACCATTTAACTTTAACTTAGCCTCACAACTACTTTCTTGAGTGGTGATGTGAAATCTCAAGTTGGTCTTTCATAACCGATGTGTCAACCAAGCACGGTGTTAGGTATATTTCTATCCCGAAACCACGGAACCTGCTCCCAGATTACAATCATGCTCCTCCCATTCTCATGTCACGACCTAGGTAATGCCTTCTCAAGCAATTTTCCAAGCTAACAAATATTCGTTCATGGTGATCAATCATTAAAAAAACCAACAAATGGAATGCAAGACAAAACAGCAATCAATAACTTAATTCAAAAATGATTTCATAAAATCATGATCGCAATCCTTGGCCCCGACCACAGAGGAAAGGTTCTAGCCATTCATGTTAAAGTAAACTACTCTACACTACTATTAATCTACTCTAAACTACATACTTACACGAGATTGGTAGATGAGAAAAATTTTTACAAACCCTCAGTGAGTTCTCCCACTTCTCCCTTCCTTTCTGGCGGTTTTCGAGAATAAAATCGTGACCCATGGAATTAGGGCTAAGGGTCCTATTTATAGTAAATGGAGAACCTGCATAATTTGCTTTGTCGTGGAACGGCTCCATGTCACGGAGTGTCGCCGAGCACGCTTCCGTGACACGAGAGGCCTCATGCTCGGAAATCACCCCGAGAATTGGCCTCGGCACCTGCTTGCGTTGGCGTGTGGCATGGCCCCCTTGGGCGGCAACGTTAGCTCCTCCTGTCGCGCGGCTTGCTGCCGTGGCACATGCCAACGCGCGGTGGGCTGTGTGCGAGCACACTCTTAGTGGCCGTTGGCCCGGCCTTGTAATTGGGCTGTTTTTGTGCCTCCTCTTTGACGTTCGCGTGCTAATTATTGATTTCCAAGCCTCTACTTTACCAACTCATGGATTAGTTCCTCAAAGTCATCAAAACCTACAAAACAAAGGCTAATCATGTTGGTTAGCACATATCTTCACATTTATATAAATCACATGAAAATGTATAAAATAACTTAGACAACACGACTAATTTAAGTTATAAAACGTATCACGGGCATGCTATTTTGCCTGATCACTAGGCTCCACGATACACAGGCGTGTCACGGAGAGGTGAGGTGCGGCCCCAAGTATAAAAGCCTCCAAACTTCGGTTTTTCTTCATTTAACTTATAATTTCGGTAAAGAGCAGTAAACCATTGAGAAGGAGGAACGAACAATCCTTTCCATTTCTCATTCGATTTCATACCAAACGCTGTCCAAACTCAAATTAATCCTAGATATCGAGCTATTACGCAGCAAGGAGCATTCCTACGGGTTTAGTTTCGTGAGAAATTCGAATTTGGCGAATGCGTCGTTAACTCTGCATTTAAGGTAAGTGGAATTGCTCCAAATTAGTGTCGATATACTCATAGCCTAAAGTGAGTATTTACGCCTTACGGACTTTCAAGAAATAGCGAGTTTTCGACCGTTTTTGATAAGCAAAAGTTTGGGCTATATATATATATTGAAAGTGAGATTCTCTTCCGGAATATTAGCGTATTTAGTTCTAATTGATCTATGTATGAATGCGGTTGGGAGAAATAGCGTAGTAGAGCTACGCCGGTTAGTCGAAAAATTCGAAGCGAGGTATGTAAAGCTAATTCCTTCGGCAAGTTAGTAATCCGAGTGTATTAAATAGCATGATGTATAGAAGAAAGAATTCAAAAGTAGAGAATTGAGTCTAGTATGAATCTAGCAAGCATGTTTTATAATAATATGATATATTCCAAATGAAAGTTAGTAAAGCAGCCATCGGGCAGGTTAGATAATATCTCGGATACGGGTACAACTAAGTATGAGAATCAGTTAAATACAGAAAGTTCGAATAAGAAATCGGAAATACGAATAGTATTTTTCGGATCAAACATACTTGCTATACATGATTATTGTTTGTTGAGACTTGTTTGTGCTATGAGGCAACCCTTAGAGCATCCTCGCCGCCTGAGTTGTAGGCACGTATTCATTTCGCCTTGAGAGGGTGAGGATACGTCTCAGTGGCGTACCGTATGCGGTAGGACCGAATGGGATGCGGTATTCCCCATAACGGTGATCGGCATAGCGGTATAGCTTACCTGGTGTGCGCTTGCGCTCGAAACGGAGTACGAATACGGTGCGGTTTTATGGTACGGGAGTCCTCCCGGGACTCGGACACGATTATAGTCGAGCCGTAGCGGCTGCGGACCCAAGGGACAGTGAGGTGCTCGTAGTTAGTAGACGAGTGGAGTGATTTATTTTGGATGGTTTTGACCCGGGTAGGGGTATATAGATTGTGTGTTGGTTGGCACCTTAGGCTTATGAAGTTTGGTATTGATGCTTTGTTTGTTATATATATGTATATATATGTTATTTATTAGGCGATAGACGACGGATCGCCACGTCGATAGGTATGCTCCTACCTTACTCTCGGTATAGATAAGCTTGTTTTGAATTCCACCCCGATCCGAGAAAGTTTCGGATATTTCCTACTATTCGAGTTTCTAGTTATGTTGCTTATATTCGGTTATGTTCGGTTGCTTTTGCATACTCGGTACCGGTGTGCGATGCCGTTGGGTATTTGCATTACTACATGGTACCTATAGATGAGGAGCGCGTGCCTCGTGATCCTAGCGTGTGAAGTCATGGCTCTTGTCATCAGGAGCTTGATATTAAGAGGTTTATATCATTTTCTTTTGTTTGTATGAGTACCAATTCGGGGCCCTATCCGGGCCATCTTCTCCGATATTCTTAGAGACTTGCGGTGTGTATATACATCTCCCTACGGTTAGTTGTGCCGGTCATTGGGGCGTGCGTATGTTTAACGGTTTAGTATTGTTGTTTATGTTGTTTGTGTGGGGCGTATCAGTTAGTAGTGGTGACAGCTAGGTGTAGTTGTTCAACATTTTTTATGCTCATTTAGAGATAACTAGACGACATGGTGGCCTTGTCGGCCCGCATAGGGTTCCCTATGAGTGTAATTCGGATTAGTGATGTTATTGTACGAATGGCTATAGGCCCGGTCGGCGGAGAGTGTATTTTGGCCAGTTATATAGCAGATTGATTCAGGTGAATCGAGTTGAGAGCCAGCGGGCACCGGATGTGCTTAGGCACATTAATCTATGATACGGTCCCTAGTAGGGCACCAAGTGCCGGTCATCTGCCCCCAAGGCGGGCGTGACACAATGCGCAACTTAACATAAACATTAAGAGTCCGAGAGTAGGGGGCTGCGTGGCTAACATGAAATCATGATCTCTCCATAACATAACATAACATAACTTCATAATATCAACTGATCAATTGACTCAAAGATGAATTCGACATTTATAAGTAAAGGCTGGAATATATACGTGTGTGTATGTATGTATATATATATATATATATATCATGAGTAATAGAACATAACTTTATCTAAAATCATGAGGAACAATGAGAGAATTGTCTTTTAACCGACTACGATAGAGCTTACGTGGTCCCAGCTATCACCTCAAGTGGGTAGAGCCGTCCAAAGCCTTGTGGGGGCTAGGGACGATACATGATATCGATATAAAGGCGAAGGCCCATTCGACGGGGGAAGCTCATGAGGAGGTCCAAAAGTATTATATAATTGTGTATGCTTACATTGGCGCGTAGTCGAGGCATAGGGCGATTGACCCTTAGCCTACTCGGTGCTAGACGTACTCCCAAAACATGCATATTCTCTACATCATTTTATAATGAAGCTCAGCATCGTCTATTGACGAAACTCGATGATCAAATACATCTCAGGCTATAAAATTATGCATATGTGAAGCTTTTAGCTCAAAACATACCACAAGTTGAAAACATAATTGGGAGCCTTCGGTCCAAAACCATGTGGTAAGCTATCCATAGGAAAACTTGAACTCAAAACATACCACAAGATGAAATTATAATTGGGAGTCTTTGCTCCAAAATAATGTGGTAAGCTTAATTTGAAACTCATCATTCATACTTAACATGTGGGCATTGCCCAAGCTTTATCATACTTAGGAATACTCAATTATTATCAAAATATAATTGTAAACATGGAGTAACTTCAAAACATGCTTTTCATTATAATATCTCATCATCATCATATACTCATCACAAATCTCATCTTTCATGATATGTACTTTTGGGATTTTAATTCATAAAAATAGAATCATGATTTTAAATTGAAAACATTATAAAATTTGCCCATACTTCATAATTCAATAGTAGAATCATAATCAAATCATATCCATGTATAGAAATAGAAGATTCATGTATTTGGGTTTAAACGATTAGACATAGAATTTCATACTTTAAGGGATTGGATTGGGTGTGAAAGAAATCACCGATTCATAACCTTACATACTGTTGGTAGTGATTCTAACACTTCTTTAGATGACCAATAGGAAATTGAAAAGAAATTGATGAATGCTAAGCTTGATCACCCTCTCAAGTCTTTTACCTGTCAATGAATGAATGAGACCTAAAATGAACTTAACCCTCTAAAAGTCACTATTCATAATGAAAATGTTTGTAGTTTGATACTAGGAACTTATTAAGTCTGAAAAGCCCTCACTAAATTCGCAAAAAATAAATGGCGGGGTGATTGAGGGAACTAATGACTCGTGGTCCCCGGAGTCATGACTCGTGGGTCACGAGGTCCGCGACTCATGGGCCCGTCATTAAAGTACCTTTGCCTGGGCTTCAAAAACCTTCCTGCTTGGACCACGACTCACCCACAAATCGGCCAGGGGCCGACAACGGCTCGTGGGGTCCTTGTTAGTGCACTGTGTCCCTTCTTCTCTTTTCTTTCCTTAACCACCTCGACTAACCTAACGACTCGTGGAATTCGATCACAGTTGTTATCACGCTTTAATAGGGATGCTTTTCCTCAAGCTTCCAAATCTTCCTCACTTGGCCTCCCTAACACGAGTCTGTCACAACTCTTATCGGCAATGAGTCATCCCGGCTGACTCGTTCTTACTTTCCCGATGCCGGTTTTTTATTTTCTCTATTTGAACTCTAGGGTTTGATCTTTGGGCTTTCGAGGCATAACACATATTAGTTATACAAAATCTAAGCCATTCCTTTCAACAGGGAGCCAAATCAACATCTCCCACGAAACTAATACCCATAATTCGGGTGATCTTCCGCATTTCATCTGAACTCCTACGGGTGCTCCGACCTTAGATCCATTTGCAGAAAAGATAGGGTTCATTTTGAAGTCACGAAACCTAGCAGAAAGCCCACTTTGTAGACCCATTTGCATTCCTTAGAATCTTTTTGTTGGTTCACTTGGTTGGTCTCCTGTACAGGCGATAGCTAGATCCCACGAAATTACGCTAAGGATACCTTGTCACGCCCCGCCTTGGGGTATGGCTTGGCGCTGGTGCCACTAGTAGGACACAGGCGCTAGCTGGTGAGCCTAAGCACATCACGTGCTGGCCCAGCTCTATCTCAGTTACGGGAAACAACGAGCATGCGCGGTACAGCAAATACGGCCCTCGACATTGGGCCTATAGCCACATGTATATGACTTGACTAACCGAGTCTATTCTTATAGGGAAACATGCGGGCGACAAGGCCTACATCTTTGTCCCAGTTATCGTAACTCGACACATAGAAATGCTATACATCTACGTGACCGGCAAGGTCACCCTACAGCTCAGTTATGGCCCTTACGGCCAACATAAACGAAAAGCTAAACAACTATAACAAAATGCACGGTCTCACACGGCTAGGCACAACTGACCACGGGGAGATAAATATACAATGCGAAGCCTCGCATGAGTGCGATAAAAATGGTCGGGGATAGGGCAGAAGCCTACCCATCTTGTACAACAGAAAATGAACTACCTCGAGATATCGGAGCTCACAGATGACGGAGCGATGACTATGGGCGGGCCGGAATCACGGGGATCGCCTCCTCCGTCTATAGGTACTGCCCAGGCGAGTAATGCGCGCCAGGCGTCGGTACCACGGTCTTGAGTATGCAAAGCTGCTTGAATACAACTAAATACAAATAACATAACTAAAGAAATTTTGAATAGCGAGGAAATAGCTGAATGCCTTAGGCTTGATATGAACTAAATCGAGCACACGTCTTTGTGATAGAGCGGGCGTACACATGAACGCGGCGGCCTCTTTGTCTACATTAACTAATATATAACACATAAATACAAGTAATATAAAAACGAACAAATACAAAGCCCCCATAATGGGATGGTGCCAGCAAGCAAACAATCTATACCTTATACACAGGATTGAAACCGGTAAAAATGAGCCTTTCAGCTCATGTGGCAACTCACAGCACCTCTGCCCAGAGCCTAGGTCTCAGGCTGAGACCGCCAGCCTCAGATATAAATAACCATGCAGTCAGGACTCCTATGCCTGTACGCCAGCATGGCCGAATACAGATACGTTTCACTGGGCGCAAGCGCTTTGTAAAGGGGCAATGCATGCTTTATGTCTTGTCCGGCTGATATGAAAACTTAAATCCCGTCTTCGATCTGGCCCAGGGGATGGCGTACCAACTCCTTGGGTGACGTAAAACCACCCGCTTAGTGGGCGCCACGGCTACCAACCCGGGGGCGGACGCTCAAGGGTGCCCTCACGACACAATCAAGTTTCAACAAACAATAAGCACATATATAGCAAGCATGTTTAGCGAAAAATACTATCTAAATTCATTTCTTATTACGACCCTTTAAATGTTATGCGATTCTCATACTACTTTATGCTGAATCACAGGATCTTTATCATTGCGTAGGTATCTGCCTTGAATACTATCATTTGTATGGCTATCTGTGTAAGATATCATCTATACGTATGGCTAATGCAGCAGCTAGAATGCTTATACGTACGTACGATTTTCTTTCTTAGCTTTTATTAAGATATGTTGTCATATTCTCAAATATCTTGCTAAACACATCTTGGGCTATCTTGATGCGGAATGCTATCTCGCCATTTAGTGTTGCTTTACTAACTTTCGGACTAAGTACGATATAACAACGCAAACCAAATTTACTTGAACTTGCCTGATACTCAATATTGACTCGGAGAAGTTCTATTACGGAGTTTACTATGATATACAAGGCTAAATCTACTAACTTGCCAAAGAAAGCGCTTTACATACCTTAACCTCGGGTTATCAGACTGAGACCCGGCTTCGGTCAATACTCAAGCTATTTCTCCCAAGCTGGGATTACATATGTCAATTAGAACTAAATACGCCCAATATTACAGAAAGGAAACGTCACTTTTGATATATTTATAGCCCAAACTTTGGCTTATCGGACGGTCAAAAATCTGCTATTTCTCGAAAGTCCGGAAAAGGAGAAATATTCACTTTAAGGCTAGAGCACATTGACACTAATTTGGAGCAATTCCACTTACCTTAGCCGTTAGCACGATGATTTAGGCCGAATTTCGCAAAACTAAATCAGTAAGAATGCTCCTGGCTGCTAAATACCTCGATTAAGGGGTTAATTTGAATTTGTACTACGTTTGACGGGCGTGTCAGTGATAATTTATAATACTCTTCGCACCCTTTGTCTTCTCTCACGAGCTTTTGGAAATTTCGTTGTGAATAAAATAGAAGTGGGGCTTTATATGCGGGCACAGACGGGGCGACGTGTCACGAGCCACGCGGAGGGCTCCACCTCCATGACACGTTGCCATCGCGGAGGGTGCTGCCTAGGCTCCTTCCGCGATGGTTCGACGGGTTTCTCGTCGTCTTTTCAGGGCCTTTTCTAGCATGTATGGCTTTCAAATACGTTTAACCAACACGCGAATAGGCCATCTATGTGTCGGAAATTTTACGGGGTGTAACATTCTTCCCCCCTTAAGAACATTCGTCCTCGAATGTAGACCTCTTATCTAGAGGACTTCCCATTTACTCAACTTGTTTCTAGAAAAAGTTTCGTGAGTTTTCACATAATATAGGCTATCCCAAAAGCACAGAAATGCGAAAAGTCCAACCACGGTGCTCACACAATACCATAGTATTCACGTGATGAATTAAAATTGATCTTCTCATTTATACATGTACTATAAACCTTGCATAATATAACAATATTAACATACACAATCGCGACTAGGCTTGGAACAAGTGAGGATATGTGGTTCTCATATCTTAACACCCTTTTGAAGTCATCTCGCTCTCGGTTCTGTTACGCCCTGATACCTTGACGAGCCTTAACATCTTTGGTTCTCAATGCATGAATGCAGTACGTCACAAGATAGCTGGAACCTCTTCATAGACGGCTGCCAGTAACACGGATATCACGGGCCAGGACTGCTCACGAGATGGGTCTCACCATGCATTTCGCCGGCATAGATATGAAAAATAGGTTCAAAGGCAGGATTCTAACTCTGGAGGCAAGTTCAACTCATATGCCAACTTGGCCTGTTAACCCCGACTTGGTGATAAGGCCCAACAAATCTCGGGCGAGCTTACCTTTCTTCAGCTGAGATCTTATCACCCCTTTCATCGGAGATGCTGAAATGCCAGTCATTCACGCATCCAAATTCGGTCTACGCGCCACACATCGCTATACGTTGGCGGCTCACGTGCGGTTACTAGGCGTTCTGCGATCGCTTTGCCTTCTCCTCTAGCTGGCGAATAATGTGCGGCCCAATCAACACGAGCTGCTCCCACTTCAAACGGCCAACCGGCGATGTTTTGCATTTTCGCCCAGTTATAATGCCTCTGAAGGGAGCCAATCGGATAGGCCCAGTGATAGCTATTATTATAAGCAAACTCAATTAACGATAAATGCTCGTCTGACTACCTCCAAATCTAGCACACACGCTCGTAGCATGTCCTCGAGCGATACGAATAGTCCACCGACTGTCCGTACGTACGAGGGTGGAATGCGGTGCCAATCTCGTTCCCAGAAGCCATTACGAAATGGCGCCAAAACCTGAAATTTTGTAGCTGTGCTCATACTGTGAAATAATTAATCTGGAACAACGTAATCTGAACCCTATTTCTACGATATACAATTCGGCGTAATCATCGGCGAAAGTAGCTTTCAGCGGGAAATGAGGGTGATTTTGTCGGCTTGTCAACTATCACCCATATGGAATCATGTCTATGTAAGTGCCGGGTAATCTGCTACAAAGTCCATGTTCTTGCTTCCCATTTCCGAGAGGCACAACTATGTTCTAAGTTAACCCTGCACGGTTTTACGGTGTTCATTTTACTGTTGTTAGGACCTTGGGCTAAATTCGGTAATTTCTCTTTTCATACACACAGCCACCGGTAGTTCCCTTGATATCATGGTACATTTTCGTCGTCTTAGGAATTGGAAAATAGCCAGGCGTAATGTACCTCGTTCATAATCTGGCGAAGACCTGAAATATCTAGAACACGGAAACAGATCGCTTTACATCGCGACAACTTCCGTCCTTAGTTATCTGAAAATGCGGCGCTTTACCTTTGGCGAGATTATGTCCTTAAGGCGGACTAGGTCGGGATATTCATATTGCGGTTCTTTTACCTCCACAAACTGACGACGACAACTAGGATTTTACAGTTACCGCTCTGCAATTGTCCTCTTTTACGCTACAGAATGGCTAAGCGGCTAGTGGTGTATTTCTCAAGTCAATTCACCTTTATTCGGCTATAAGTACGCCAAACTCCCATAGATTTATAGCTAAGGAGTTTGTTACTATTAATCTCTTCTTGATTGATACAAAATATTCACATTTAGAGAACTTTGCATATAATTGACGGTCATGCGGCTTATTATGGGAGAAACCGACGGGTAATCTCTGCAGATATAGCTAGAGCTTATCGGCCTTGGCCGTATGCTAAGGCTACTTGTTGCTTGGATAACACGAAACATTTGCACGCACACCATGTGCACCGTATCGTCAGAGGATCTGATAATAATGATCATGATCTCACAATGTCCCAGCGAATAACCTTGCATAGAATAGGCGGGTTGAATGACACAGATGTTGTAGCGATTAACAACGATGCTCATCCCTCGGACATCTGCAACTCATGCATAACTACGGAGTTGTGGACAACTAAGCATTTTGTTATCCTAATTGAACAATTTTAGAGTTGTGCTTAGTCTAGACTTACTCTCGAAGCGTCAAGTTCTGGATCTTCATAGGGAACCTACCGATCTCCTTGCCTTAGTAGACCTTTGTGCTAGCGAGCACTACCCGATTTCTTATGCCTTGAGCGTATCCACTTGGATTTATACTATTGTTACGGGAGAATTCTCGGTCTTATGAGCCATTACGCAAGCGCGTTACGCTGGGGCTACGTATCTGAAATATCTACGAGAACCCAGTGAAGTACTAGTACGTCGTGACTACTAATGTGGACCCTTTCTTGGGGTGCCCACGAAAGACTGTCGATTGGGATGGTCGGCTAACTTGCGGGGTGTTCCACATACTAACAACTACTAGGTTGGTAGGGGCGACTACCGCCTCTGGTGCAGGGCTTGATGTACGACCATAACATCTTGGAAAAATTACGGTATTGCCCCAACCTCGAAGTATGCCTATTCGATCTCTAATTACGATTACGTCACATGCGATAATGTTGCGATCTTTAGGGATGCTTCCACTGCTAATACGGGCGCCCGGTATTCGTTAGACCATCTATTTGCGCCCTTATCATCCTAACCACTGATTCGGGCTACTAACTCTTGTAAGCAAAAAGACATAGATTTGGCAACAAACATATAGGATCCGTTAACTCCCAATAATTGAGGCGAGAAAGTTTATGGCTATACGTGAATCACACTTAACACGCGCCTTCTCTTCTCTTCTCTTTTTTTTTTTGCAAAGAGTCTGCGATCGCTCTATATATACTTCTAATAGCCCAACGATACGTGTGATTTGCTTAACCCCATTGGCCAGGTTACCGCAGCATATACGTTATCCGTACATATATATATCAACAACTACGTATAATACATCTTTGAATTTTGTAGTGATACGTAATGCGACATCTTTCTTGAATTTCATACGCACATGATATGCACGCTTCTACGGTCTAATGATATCTCTGCCCTCTCTTATCATTTTCGTGGATCTTCGTCCCATTACGGAAGCAACAACATATGCGCTTAATTATGAGTGCGCTATTGAGAATTTCGCCCTCTTACAATGTGGGGTCAACATCAGCACCTTGTGGCCTTACGGCACTATATTAGGGCCCGTATTGTCTGTTGGGCCTTATCTCCGGAACCTCGCTGAATTAGAATCTCGTGACCGGCCAGTCTCTTAGCTATAAAGTATGGCGGACGTACCGCGGCATTACGAACCACAATCTTCTTGTCTCTTAGCGTCGATCGAGGCTTAGTCCTTAATACGATATTCTCTTAATCTTAAGGGGTGATTCAGTTTTTCCTCAAAATGTGGTATTCTTTTTGCTTCTTTCCACCTATCTTGCTTAGGCGGGCTCACGGGGTTCGGGTGCACGCCTTTTATTGTTAATAAGGTTGCGGGTCAAGTCTCGGCTCCCATACCTCTTCGACTTGCGGTCGAGACCCATCGGTCGCAAGACCTCCTATCTTTCGGTACCACAAGCGAAACCATAACTATTATCTTGCAGGTATGTCTTGCTCTTGTTAGCGTATTATGGCGAGACTTGGCCTTTTCGGCTTCGTACTTGACTATTACTAGGCGTTCATTAACGGCAATTTTACACACAACCGAGTAAGCTAACGGTCTTACTTGCTCTTACGCTTATTACCATGAGGTCACGCACAACTTACGTAATCATAGGGAATGCTTTACGCTTTCTAACACTTAATGGAATCGGTCAATCCGTCTTCGCTTCTTTGCTTGATTTGGGCAACCTGCTTTCAATTCTTATGCCCTTTCTTGTCTTGGAATCGAAATCAAAAGTGGAAATAGCCTTTCCTTATTGCAACAAAATGGAAACATGAAACTGTACCACATCTAAAAAGATGGATATGGGAATCCTGCATTTCCCTCTCTTTCTCATACTTATGCAGTATCTTGGTATTGTACGCTATCTTAACAAGATCTTATATATCTAACAAATAAGTCAACTTCGTATGTACGTTATGCTTATAACTTCTGGTGCGAGGGCGTAGGTGCAGAGGGAGCTATCGGGCTGTTGTCGTGCCAAACGACTCACGTGTGAGGAGGGCTGAGAGTTGTGATAAAGCCTCTATAAGCCCTCGAGATCGGCGACTACGAATGAGCGAGGCATCTTGCTGGTGCCTTCTCTAACTATTATCTAATCTTATGCACGTGATAGGGTATTGTTTATCTATCTT
This sequence comes from Datura stramonium, assembly GCA_018107945.1. NCBI lineage: Eukaryota > Viridiplantae > Streptophyta > Magnoliopsida > Solanales > Solanaceae > Datura > Datura stramonium. The sequence goes on from JACEIK010005691.1 coordinate 49,994, forward strand.
TGTATACGTAACCAAAGAATATGGTAAGTTTTTAGGAACTCAACTTCCTATCTTGTACCGCTCTATAACTTATGACTAGAATGAGAAAGAAGAGTAACCATCCTATCATGCCTTGCGGCCCTCAGCTTTATAGTATGTGGTACAACTACTGCGTCCATGAACAAGATTTCACCCTTAGCACGGCTTGCGGACTCACAGGTTCTGACCTTCTCGATACCAAGTTTGTCACGCCCCGCCTTGGGGGTATGGCGCACAGTGCCCTAGTAGGACTGGGCCTTAGCGGGTGAGCCTAAGCACATGCGGTGCTGGCTAGCTCTATCTCAGTTTTCTAGAAGCAAACGGGCTATATAAGGTGTAAATCGACCTCAGACCCATTGGGCCTATAGCCACCTATATATGACTTCGACTAACCGAATCCTATTCTTATAGGAAACCTATGCGGGTCGACAAGGCCACCATCTTTGTCTAGTTATACGTAACTCAACACATAGGAATACTATACATCTACGTGATCGGCATGGTCGCCTGTCAAACTATGGCCCCTTTGACGAAATAAACATAAGCTAAACAACTATAACAAAATGCACGGTCTCACACAATAGAAGCTGTGACCACGGGGGATAAATATATACAATACGCAGCCTTTATGATCTTGATAAAAATTGTCGGGACGGGGCCACATGACCTACCCATACGCCACCCAATAAGAAAATGAACTACACCTGCTGAATATCGGGCTTAGGATGACGGGAGCGTGACTCTATAGGCTGGCCGGAATCACGAGGATCGCCTCCTCGTCTATTAATACCTGCAGGCAAATGTCTGACGCCCCAATAGGCGTCGGTACCCTTTAGTGCTTGAGTATGCCAAAGCTAAATACAACTAAACACAAATAAAATAACTAGAAATTACAATAGCCGGGAGATAGCGAGATCTGTAGGCGTATGAGCCGAGATCGAACTTTTTAAATGTTTGTGATAAGAGACGAGGAGCGCTGTGAAGCGCGGCGGCTGGCTGTATTAGCAAGTATATAGCACATAAATACATATATATATATAGCAAGCAAGAACCAATACCAACCGCCCATAAGAAAATAGGATGGTGCAGCAATAAGCAATCTATATACCCCACTAGGGTCAAAACCGACCAAAACAAGTCACTCCACTCATCACTAACTACGAGCACCTCTGTGGCCCCACAGGCTCCGGCTCGGGCCATAGCCTGCGATATAAATAGCTTAGGTGTGCAGAGTCAGGATACCTATCTTGCCAGCGTAGCCCCGAATCTGAATCGTTCCACAGGGCGCGAGTGCACAACGGGCAATCTGTCTTTATGTCTTCGTCCGACTGATATGGGGAAAGCTTCATCCCATCTTCGTCCAAACTAGGGACGGCATGCCACTCCTTGGAGTGACGTAAACCCACCCGCTCGTGGGTAACACGGCCTACCAACCCAAGGGCGGCGAGGATGCTCGAAAGGGTGCCACCGCGACCTGTCGAGTCTCGGCAAACAGCCAAGCACATATTAGCAAGCATGTTTAAGCGAAAAAAAATACTATCTCAATTCGATTTCTTATTACATGAACTCTTTACGTGTTATCTCGATTCTCATACTACTTTATAATGAATCTGAGATCTTATCATTGCATAGTAATACGTTAGCCAAGATACTATCATTGTATGGCTATCTTTGTGGCAGATATCATGCGTACGTATGGCTAATACGCGCTAGGATACTATACGTACGTGCGATTTTACTTTACTAACTTTTATTATGAATATACGTCATATTATTCTAAAAGATGCTTGCTTGCTAAACACATGCGAGGCTATCTTTGAGTCCGAAATGCTATCTCGCCCGTTTAGTATTGCTTTACTAACATTGATTCGTCACGATGTCTTTCTTATAAACCCAGTTGCCAGACACAATACTCAATATTCAACTCGGTAGTTCTATTACGGAGTTTACTATGATACAAGGCTAAATCCACTAACTATTTGACGGCTTTACATATAACCTCGGTTATGGAAGCTGGATGGCTTCGGTTAGTACTCCGGCTATTTCTCCCAAGCTATGATTACATATATGTCAATTAGAACTAAATACCCTTAATATTCTGAAAGGAAAACGTCACTTCGATATATTTATAGCCCAAACTTTGGCTTATCGAAGACGGTCAAAAAGCTGCTATTTCTCGAAAGTCGAGGAAGGAGAAATATTCACTTTAAGGCTAGGAGCACATTGAAACTAGTTTGGAGAATTCCACTTACCTTAGCTAGGTAGCACTGACGATTTCTTGGGCGAATTTCAAGAATCTAATTCCGTAGGAATGCTCTCTATTTTGCTAAATACCTCGGTATGCGAGGTTAATTTGAATTTGGACTACGCTTTGTGAGCGTAATCAAGCGATAATTTATAATACTCTTAACTGCTAATGTCTTCTCTCATGAGCTTTTAAAATTTCGATTTGTAATGAATAAACCGAAGTGGGAGCTTTATATACTTGGGCACGGAGCGGGGCCAACATGTCACGGAGCCAACGCGGAGGCACCACCTCCGTGACACGTTGCCATCGTGTTCTGCCACGGTTCCTTCCGCGATAGTTCGATAGGTTTCTCGTCGGTCTTTCTCGGGCCTTTTTCTAGCATGTATGGTTCAAATAAAGCAACCAACACGCGAATAGGCCATCATGTGTCGGGAGTTTTACGAGTGTAACATGCACGATCATTACGAGGGGTTCTTTGGAGGCGGTGGGGCGGGTCGGTTGGCATTTCTAGCCTTCCATTTCCTCATTTTGGAGGATACTTTTCCATGCCGAAATGAATAGAGCACGGAGTCGGGATGACATTTTGTGATTTAACTCCACGCTGTCTGGGTATGACAAGGTTTTCTAATAATGTCTTGTCGCCTCCATGTAGTGTGGCGTGCTTCACACCCATGAAAAGGACTCTACTAGACGCGACTTTCAGACAACCTAGGATAATCTAAACCTAGTGCTCTGATACCAAGTTTGTAATGACTCGAGTCTACACCACAGACCCGGAGCACGATACTTAGGCGCCACAAGTGACCCCAAGCTAACCATAGTCTAACATCCATTGGTAAATAAATAAACATAAGTAGAAGTTGGGGGAAAATAAATATACAAATAAAACTATTTTGGAAATAGTAAACATAACTATGCGAATACTAAGCATACGTGATACCAACTTCTACTAACTCATGAGTTGCTTGGGACTAGCCCCTAGCTAACTTTAAAATACGATAAATAAGAAATAACTAAAAGAATAATATCGTCCTTGAAAGATGAGGGACTCACTAAAAATAATGGTCTTTGCTAAAATGGCTTTGGAGGGGACTACTTGATGATATAGGGCGGGAGCACATTGCTGTATCATAATACGATACAACATAAGTATGCATTAGTACTTTGAATGTGCGAGTAAGTGAGATATACAATAAGTATGACAAAAAAATAATCACTAAACTAAAATAAGATGAAATGACCAACATATACTAAATGCGATAAAAGGGCGAGCTATATATACAATATGGTTAATAATGACACACAGTGGTCATAAACATGCCCATTTAGAAGCGGATTGAGTGAACTTAAGCTATGCTTGATAGGTGGGAGAGTCTATAACCGACATATAACCACGTGAGCTAAACATGGAGTCCGATATATACATCCCATTGGAGAAAGCCATTGTACCTTGCCGGGGTATAGTGGGTGAGTTGGGTGATCACGAGTATGGGCAGATGGGCCAATAGTGACGTGTGACATATTTCTAGGAACTTGGGTGCAGACCCGATGCAACCGGTGTTAGTACTACTCAAGCTTGGATAGTCTAACTGACTACTAATTTGATAGCTCAAAAAGAGCGAGTCTGGACTAAGTTAGGAATACTTATAGTAACCTAGAGTCATAGGATTGGATAGCGGCGGTATTCTAAGGCGGCAGAGCTACTATGCGGAAGCGTCAGTAACAATCTAAAGAACTAGCGATAACTAATACGATGGTTCTAAGACTAGTCAAAGTTGCTTATCTAAAAGCGTCGTAACCGTCTAGAGAAATAACTATTAATTAAAACTAGGGACTAATGCGAACTAAACTCCTCAAGATCCCAACTATTGTCAAGCCCAGTCAGTGCGACTTCTTGAGAAAGATGAAAATGCTAATTTCAACTTAAGAGGCGGACTAACATACAAGCGCGAGTCAAGCAATAATAGTATCTAATCAACTATTTAAGACCTACATTTGCGCATTTCATAAAACTAGAGGCTAAAACAATATTTCATGAAGAGAGTAATAACATGCTAGATCAATAGTGAAAACATTGCATGAATTCCCAAGAATTATCCAAGAGATATTCATAATACATTTGACGCCTCATTTACGATATTGGGGCTAAGACTAATAAGGAACTATATAAGGGTTTTGGGGCACAAAGGAAGGATAATTCCATTGTTGAACTCCCACATACTGGAGAAGAAATGTTGGAGGGAATCTTGAAGAAACCCAACAGAAGCCTGAAACCGCTCACCTGCCCTGTTACCTGGAACTACGCTCTGGAAAATCGAAAGTTGAGAGAAATGAGAGGGATTAAGTCATTAACCCCTTTAATTCTCTCAAAATATACCCGAGAATGACATAATTTAGGCATTTAAAAGGTGGAAAATTACAAAAATGCCCCTCGAGAAAAAGTATAGCCCGGCTTGAAGCGGGGACAATGGGTCACACAGCAGTCGTTGGTTGACACCACGACTCAATGGGACCCGATCCCGGTTGTCTGGGCTGAAATACGGGCTCTTGGACATTATCAATGAAAAGGAGACCCTGACGGGGTTTCGAGGGCAAACACTAGACCCCCTCCAACAGACAACACCATGACTTATTGATAGAAATTATGGTCGTGGTAACTACCGTCATCACCACTTTCTTGACCTTAAGGATTTACGGATGCGCGGCCGAGGAAGCGATGACGTTGGTGACAATGAGTCGTTGGTTCCACTTTCGTTGCTTTCCCAGGAGATATCTAGCGATTTGCATGGCGGCAACAATGACTCTCGAATGACTCGTTACTCTTCATAACGGGTCGTTGCATAAATTATTGGTTCCCAAATGAAAACTTGCATATCAAACAATGACTCATACAATGGTCCATTAGTGCTGACAATGACTCATTGTACAGTCATCACGAGACTAAAAAATTTCTAATTTTTCACGTAATCTGGGATTTGGTCGAGGAAAGTATTGGGGTGTTTACAACTTCCTCACCCACGGGTCACTTGGCCAGTCGTTAGATTTTTAATGACTTCGTTCTTACGACCCATTAGGTCTCTGGTCTAAATTTGCTGCACACTCATGAGGGCTCACTAACGACTCGTTGAGTCATATGATGAGTGATTCTGACCCGTCGCCCTTTGGTAATGCTTCTTTAAAGCGGGCTCCTCCTAACGAGGTCACCTAACAACTAGTTATTTCACACCACGAGTCCTTCGGACGACTCATTACTGACCCTAGTACGGGTTTTTCCTACTTTCTCTATTTCAATCTCGAGTTTGATCTTAGGGACTTTTGGGGCATTACAATATCTCCCTCTTGGAAATATTAATTCCTCGAATGGGTAAACATACTAAATGCCGGGAAAGGCGCAAACCCCAAAAATGTTTTGAACATCGTCTTTGGCAATGAAATAACCGACCCGAGCGATATACATACGCCCAGGCTGTATTCATGAATCACGTGTACATGCACACACGTGAAAGGAATGAGAGACATGAACTAAATGAGCGAATAAATCTTAGAAGAAGCGTACCTCATGCTAGATGCGGTTGGAGGGGTAATATGGGTATTTGGCCATCATATACCTTAGACTGCCCATGTAGCTCCCTCAATAAGGCGTTTCTCCACAGACCTTCTTGAAGCTACTTCTTTGTTCCTCGACTTTCGAACTAGACAATCGGGATCTTAACTAGTGCCTCATCATAGCTAAGGTTATCCTTCAAACCTATGCTCTCCACCGGTACAACCAAAAGTTGAATTGCCAATGCACTTCTTTAACAATGAACATGGAAAAATTGGATGCCTTGAAGCCAGCTCCCTTTGGTAGCTCCAACTCGCCCAGAGCCACACGCTTGCGGCACGCCTCGCGTCTTGTAGGAGTTCAACATATCGGTTGGAAGTAAGTTTTCCTTCTTTCGAACCTTATAACCCCTTCATGGGAGACACCTTCAAAAACACCTAATCATCAGCAGTTTCGAGTTCTCTCCTCCTCACATAAGTATAAGATTTTTGACGACTATGAACTATTTTCAACCTATCACTTTAAGTTAAACTTTCTCCAGCCTTCTCGTGACTGAATCTAGCCCTTTAACGTAACTTCACCTCTACCTCGGGAAACAACCAATAGGCAATCTAAATCTACGCCGCAAAGAGCCTCAAATGGAGCCATCTAGATGCTAGAGCGATAAACGTTGTTATAAGCAAGCTCGATAAGAAGGTAATGCTGCATCCAAACACAGCACCGTATCGATCACACATCTACAGAGTCACGAGATGGTGCGCTCGGCCTAACCATCGTTTGCGGGTGAAAAGTTATGCTAAACTGACACAGTACCCGGTCCTTTATGAAATAATCTCTAAAGCGTAGAATGCTTGAGTACCTACGATAAAATGATGGATAAAGGAAATCCATGATAAGACTAACTATCGAATGTACAATCTAACATGGTCCTCATTTGGCTTAGTGGCTTTTGGCCAGGTAGAAAATGGAGTTGCTTTATGGCTTTTGTCTACAGCACCAAAATAGAGTCATGCGTCGTGTGTGAAAGGTAACCATGTGATGAAATCCATACGGTTTCCTCCCAGCTTTCCAAGTAGGGATGCGGCGTCTTGTGGCACACCTCTCGGCCTTTGATGCTCAACCTTCACTTCTTGACAATTTGGACACTTAGCCACAAACTCCGCTATGTCCTTCTTCATGCCATTCCACCAATAGACTTCTCGTAGGTCACACGATACATCTTGGTGACACCTAGATGGATAGAATACCGTGAACCATGAGCCAATGCAACATCTCCCAGCTCTCTCAAATCATCGGCATTCGGAACACGTAAATGACACAGATATCGAGGCCACCATCTCCCCACGGAGAAGACCTCTACCTTCTTATTGACCTTGCTTCCCTTTAGCTTTACCAAGATAGGATCCTCATCTTGCCTAGCCTTGACCTCGGTCACCAAGAAGATTCGAATTGTTACGAACAATGACACCGCCGTCACATCGAATCCATGGGTGAACCCTGTAGCGCAAGCCGTGCACATCCTTCACCAACTCCTTCTTGCCATTGTCTCCATAGCAAACACTCTCTATGGACAACTTACTTAAAGAATTTGCCACCACATTGGCCTTGCCTGGATGATAAGAACACTGTGTCATAATCTTTCGAAGCTTTAGCCGCCTCGAATTGTCGCAAATTCGAGTCCGATGTTGAACACGTACTATAGGCTCTTGTGATACGTAAACAAGTAGTGCCTCTAGATATTCAAGGTGAATAAGTTTGCTTCCAACCTCTAGGTCATGTGTCGAATAATTCTCTCATGAGTCTTAAGTTATCTAGAAGCATAATCTATAACCTTACTGTGCTGCATCAGTACACAACCGAGACCAACACTAGAGGCATCCTGATACCTGACAAATCCATGCTGTACCCTCGGGTAGGGTCAACCTTCAGGTGAGAAGTGAGTCGAGTCTTTAACTCCAAAAAACTCTTCTCACGAGGCATCCGACCCGCGAAATTTGACTTTTCTTCGAGTCAACTCCTTGGTGCCACAATGGATGAAAAACCGTCAAAAACCTCACAGCCGGCCTAATCCCAGCTCCACGATATGCGAAGAATTAGCGGTCTAGGACAATTCTTCCCAACTGACTTCATCTTTTGAAGTCCACACCATATCCTCACTTGACTCCACATGGACCAAAAATGCTTCTGAATTCAACCAAAATTCACCTTCTTGAGATTTAGCAAATAGCGGTGATCCTCGAGATTACGTAGCACAATCACCGATGAGTGGCATGCTCTTTCGCTACGAGAGTATATGAGGATATTATCGATGAAGGCGATCATGAACATGTCTAAATATGGTTTATTTTTCATCAAATCCATAAAAAGTTTGCATGAGCATTCGTTATTCAAAAGACATAACTACAAACCAGTGACTTGTCACAGAGTTTGAAAGGTCATCTTCATAATGTAATCCTCCCTAACTCGGCGATGATAACCGAATGAGATCTATCTTTCAGAAACACTTAGCACCCTGAAGTTTGTCGAACAAGTCATCAATTCAGGTAGGGGATATATATTCTTAATTGTTACTTTGACCGACTCTTAGATTGATCTTGCTGTCTGAAGAGGCCATCCTTCTTTCGAACATAGAAGCAGGTGTACCCATGGGGACTTGATGGTCTGAAAATTCCCTTATCTAAAGATCTTTCAGCTTTGCTTCTTCAACTCCTTTAGCTCAGAAATTTGCGGAGCCATTCTATAAGGTGGAATAGACATGGGTTGCATAGGGAAGAAGGTCAATAATACGAAGTCATTCTCTAGCTGGGAAGGACTCTAGTAGATCATCTAGGAAAACCTTGGTCTCACACTCTGAGGTGGGGCGAAGAGTCGGGGTACACACAACCCTTACGGCGTGAGATAGGGAAACGAGCGACTACATGCCTTGTTGATCTACCCTTACGCGCTCTTGAAGCGCTAACAGGAAATCGAAACTCTACCATAGGTTCTACAATTCGAGGCATAAACCAATCATACCAAAGATAAAATCAAAATCAATCATGTCTATCTATATATAATCGGCTGGTGACCTTCGCGGAATGTGACAGAAAAATTTCGTATACCCATCGAGCTATAGCGAGCCTGACAAGAGTAGAGGGCGAAAGGGGTTTCGATAGGATTTTGGGACTAACTCAGAAATTAATAGCAACATAAGGTGTCACAAATGATAAAGTATCCCACGGATCTAATGCATATACATCGAGATAGAATACACCATGGGACCGGTGACCACATCTAGAGGGCAACAAGGCGTGATGAGGGCATAGAACCTATTCGACGGCCATGCTTTGTACTAGTGGATGCACCTGTGGCATTTTGAGCGTGCGGGTGTTGCCCTATGGCGGAAACTAAGTCATGGTCTCTACCATGGCCCTATCCCCAGTTATTTGGACAATCTCTAGGCAAATATCTGGGCTTCCCATACTCGAAAAACCCACGAACAGCTAAGCACTATTTAGGGTGCTTGCTTTGCCACGCTGAAGTAAACTAAAGATGTTAGGTTTTCAGGCTATACGACCTTGAAAGCGATCTGTTTCCCCTATGATGCACTAAACCTATATGCTACTTGGTGATGTCAGTGGCCGGGGCTGATGATCTTTAGTGAGAGCGATGACGAGACCGCACTGGACTCTGACAGGAAAACCCAATACTACTCGTCCTATCCTCTTGGCCTCTCTCCCCTTATCCTTCATTTGATACGCATCGCTAGGAGTATAGGACCAATCGAGAGAAGTCTTAGTCCTTTGTTTACATCAACGTCTACAATCCTTGACTATCCGGTCAAGCCTCCATACACAAATCTATTCATACGGTCCCTCGACCTTCCGGCTTATCTCCGTGTATATTTGCTACAACTAGATGAGCTCCAAGGTGTACTTTGGGAAGAGTCATATCATTTTGCTTCAGGTGGCCGAACTCCATTGCCTTTGCCTCCCTCAACTCCATAGGGAAGAATCTATCTAAGAAAGCTGTCATAAACTCATCCAAGCTCACCCGGGTGTGCCCGCTACTAGATCCTCATTGATGGTGGTACGAAATATAAGCAACCCCACCCGAGTTTATAGGAGCTAAGTCGCACTCTTCTCCCATCACTCCCATAATCTAGGTGATCTTCGCATCTCCTCCGAGAAACTCATGTAGGTCTTCATCCACTCTCGACCCAAGAAGTTCGGGGGATTCATCCTAGAAAAATCTCAAACTCGGCGACCCTTTGCCTCCGTGCGGGACATGGGCCCTTTGCCTACTATGTGACTGGCCGGTCAAATCTGCGCCAACATAGGAAAATATGCTCTAAAATCGAGAATGGGACACATGCTCAGGGCAAAGGATAGCCTTGGCGGGGGCTTCTTGGTGCCCAATCTTTATTGCCATCTTCGTGGCCATTACCATTTTCATTCCTTCTATCATTTACTCAACATAGAGGCATGATTCTGCAAACACATATATCATGAAGTTAGAAGAATAGAATGCACAATATATGATAGATCATGAAAGAAGGAAATTATCTAAAATATCTTGTAGCCTCTTCGTCATAAGTGTGGCGCGATTCACACCACGTAGAAAAGATATACTTAACAGCGACTTTGAGACACCTTCAAACAACGAAAACCTAATGCTCGATACCAAGTTTGTCCACGAGCCCAAATATAGGTCAAATTGAAGCACGGAACCTAGAACCATAAATGGCTCCAAGTTAACCCATGGCATGAACATGATAGCTAAAAATCAACATAAGGAAAGATGATAATTGAATTACAAATAACCCAAAAATTAAGATATACATCAACATGTTGGAACCCCCTTTTATTATGCAAAATAATATAATTTTTGATAAAAGAGCGGCTTCTCCTATGTTGTGTAAAATTCATGTCGAGAAAAACGAAGATTTCTCCTCTCCTATAAAGAAATAAAAAAATAATTTTTTCGTAAATCTCATCTAATACTAATATATAATCACAAGTTATTACAAATACAAGACGCGTGGCGCATTGTGAACGACATGCGGACCCCGTGTGAATCAAATATTGTATTGATGATTCACACGGTTTTCTACCATATGTAGTTCAATTTCATTGTTTTACTTAACTTAAAGTTAGAAGAAAAAAAGTATTCTTTTTTTTCATTGTCCCATAGAATGTTTTTAAAAACAAACATAGGTTTTTATTTCGGTCATCCAAATTATCTATAAAAAATTTTTGATAGAATAACTTCGACCTTGTCATTGCTAATAACAAATAGAGTCAACAACGACAAGGCGATTTTCTACACACTTTTACGAAAAGCCTCTAACATGCGACGAGGCGATGGGACAACATCCCTTACTAGATCACTAAGAGTCTAAGCGAAAGTACACAACTCAACAAACTAAAGGTCCTTAAAGGATGAGGACTCACCCGATGAAGCTGCTAAGGCGTAGGGCGGCTAGTGGCGAAGCTAAGTATATATGTGCGAACTTTGTATCATGAAACTATATAACATAAGGTATGTGGTTAGTACATGGAATGTATTGAGCATGCGAGGTAAGTAAAAACGAGGGCGAGTAAGTGTGGCGAAATCATGTATAATAACATGAATCATAACATATGAGAGTAAGGACTACGTCATGACATCCTAAAACATGAATAGTCATACATTGAATCTCATATATGAATCAAATAACCCAAAGTGAAAATAAAAGGCTAGTTGAAAACATGATATCATATCTTATAATACATGCGTGCGAAATCATGAGGAGCAAATGGGAGACTCGTCTTAGCAGGCAACCACCATATATGGCGCATGATTGTCACGGCCCGCCTTAGGGGGTATGAGGCGGCACCTGGTGCCACGGTAGGACACGGACTGTCTCTGGTGAGCTGCGCTGGTGCTTGGCTAGCTCTATCTCAGATTTACGGAAACAAAAGGGAAATATAAACATTTGCTCCATGCTTGACCTCCGTGGCGGGCCTATAGCCACACAATGAATGCAACAACGACTAACCAGAAACATTCTCATAATAAGGAACCTATGCGGGCCGACAAGGCCACCATGCTGTCTAGTCATTTGAAACTCATCACAGAGAATCTTTCGAATCTGACGTGAGCGCAGGTCACAGACTATCCAAACTATGGCCCCTTACAGGCCAACATAAGCAATGCTAAACAACTATAACAAAGCTGCGGCCTCACACGGCGGCTCCCGCGACCACGGGGAGATACAAAAACACTACAATCTCATAAGCCTCTATGAGTTTACAAAGAAATGATCGGGACGGGCCCCGACCTGCCATCTTGTACAACGAGGAAAAGGCGGGCTACATGCTCGAGAATATCGGGCTCAGGGTGAAGCGGGAGCGATGACTCTACGGCTAGCCCGGAATCACGAGGGATCGCCTCCTCGTCTGTAAGTACCTAGGAGCAACAGTCTGACACCTTTGAGCGTTAGTAAAATGATGCTTGAGTATGCAAAGCAGCGAAAACAAGCGAGTACAGGCGAATATAGATAACATAACTAGCGGTTACGTATGGCAGAGATAGCGAATCGGCGATATAAGCGGATCAAGCAACTACTGTGCGATAGAGGCGGGCGTACTGCCCAGGCGGCGGCCTCTTTGTCTATTAGCTATTATATAGCACATAAATATATATAGCGAAGAACGATACCAGCCCAGCCAAGGCGAATGGCGCCGAAACGAAACAAGCAATCTATATACCTATACAGGTCAAAACCGACCAAAAAATAAGTCACTCCACTCATCGACTAACTACGAGCACCTCTACCGGCCCTGGTCTCCAGGCTAGGGCCATAGCCTCCGATATAAATAACCGTGTGCGAGTGGGAGGACTCTGTGTGTATTTGTATACGGCGCATCATGCACAGCACCTGGGGCGCTAGTCGCACAACGGGCTACGTATATATATCTTTGCCGGCTGATAGAGCTTCATCCCATCTTACGTCCAAACTGGGACCGGCATGCCACTCCTTGGAGTGACGTAAACCCACCGCTCAATGGGCGGCTGCGATTACCAACCCCGGGGGTGGCGAGGACGCTCAAAGGTGACCTCGCAACTCAACCATGTCTCGACAAGCAATAGGCACATAAATAGCAAGCATATTTAAGCTGAAAAATGCTATCATCTGATTTCTCATTACGATCTCTTTACATCTGCGATTCTTTACTACTTATACGAATCGTGATCTTTATCCTAGCTACTGGTATCACGTAGCAAAGATACTATCTGTCTGTTTGGCTAATGCGCTAGCCAAGATATCATGCGTACGAATGAAAGCTAATACGTAGCCGGGATACTATCTGTCCTATACGATTTTACTTTACTAACTTTTTATTTTGAGGTATACGTATCAAATTATTCTAACAACATGCTTGCTAATCATATAATCGGCTATACTGAATCTAGAATGCTAATTCGCCATTTTCCGTATGCTTTTCTAACTTTCGCAGTGCGATACAACAACGCAAGCCAGTTTTTTGAACTTACTCAATACTCAACATTCAATTCGGGGAACTCAATTACGAAGTCTACTATGATATACAAGACTAAAACTACTAACTGCAGAAGGAAGCGGCTTTACATACCTTAACCTCGGGTTATCAGACTATCGGACGAAGCTCGGTTTGTACTCAGCTATTTCTCCCAACTACATTCACATATATGCCAATTAGTACTAAATACATCACTATTCTGAAAGACAACGTCACTTTAGATATATTTATAGCCTAAACTTAGGCTTATCGAAAAAAGGTCAAAAAACTTGCTATTTTATGGAAGTCATAAGGGAGAAGTATTCACTTAAAGGCTAGGAGCACATTGACACTAATTTGGGCCACTTACCTTAGCTCGGTAGCTCGACGGTTTGCCGGCGAATTTCGCAGAAGCAAATCCGTAGGAATGCTCCTGCTGCTAAATACCTCGGTATCGGAGATTAATTTGGATTTGGACTACCTTTGGCAATGTAATCGGCGATATTTTATTTCCATGGCTCACTCTCTGTTTCCTCACGATTCTCACGGAAATTACTAAGTGATATAATGATTTAAAATCGAAGTGAACTTTATATACTTGAGCACAGGCCGGGCCCAGCAATCACGAGCCAACGTGGTGGCCGCCTGCAGTGACTGCCAATGGCTGCCCATCGCGGATGAGGCTGCCCCCGGCTCCTTCGCGTGATAGTTCGGCAAGTTCGTCGATCTTTTCGGACCTTTTTCTAGCGCGTATGGCTTTCAAGTATGCTTAACCATCGCGCGAATATGCCATGGGTCTGGGAATTAACGGGGTGTAACATTCTCCCGCCCTTTAGAACATTCGTCCTCGAATGAAAGCTAGCGTCTAGAGGACCTCTCGGCTTACTCAACTTATTTCTAGGGAAATTTCGGCGAGTTTCCCCTATAATATGGACTATCCAGCTTTGAAATGAAAAAGTCCAATACGGGTACTCCACTTCCAATACTATAGGATTCATGTGATAGCTAAACATCAATCTTTTCATTTATACATATACAACTATAAGACCTTTGCATAGGTATGATACTAACATACACAATCGCGACTAGGCTTGGAACAAGTGAGAATATATAGCTTTCATATCTTCCTCGCCTCCCACGTCATCTCCTACCGGTTCACCTTTACGCCACGAGTACTTTGGCGGATGCAATATCTTTGGTTCTCAATTTGTGAATCTATGCGTCACAGGATGACTCTTGAACCTCTTAATCAAACAAACTCTTCGTAACACGGATATCTGGGTAGGCTTGCTCTTGACGAGTCTCCTATGCATTTCCTCGGCATGGATACATGAAAAATAGGATGAGCAGTTCTAACTACGGAGGCAAGTTCAAGCTGCATATGCCATCGGCCTATCCTTGACGGATGCGATAAGGCCAAACAAATCTTGGGCTGAGCTTACCTTTCTTGCCAAATCTCATCACCCCTTTCATCGGTGATACTTTTAAAATACCATAGTCATTCACATCGAATTACAGGGTTTTACGCGCGCACGTCTAGCATATGATTTACGCGTACGTGCGGTCGTGGCGTTCTGCGATAAGTTTTACCTTCTCATGGCGTTGAACAATGTACGGCCTATCAATGCGATTCTCCTACTTCAAACCAGCCAGCCAATCGTCACACATTTCTTAGTATAATGCCTCGGCGCCATACGGATAGGCAGTGATAGCTATTATTATAAACGAAACTTCGATTAGAGGCAAATGCTCATCCCGGCTACCACCAAAATATAACACACACGCCCATAGCATGTCCTCGAAGCGTCACGAATAGTGCGTTCAGCTTGTCCATCTATGGGTGGAATGTTGTGCTCAAGTGTCTAGTTCCAGACCTCTACAGCAGACGCAAAATCTGGCGAAGTAGCTGACCTAACTGCAGAAGTAATGGATACGGCACTCAGGTGCAATCGACTATTTCTCGATATATAACTTCCGGCATAATCTTCGGCCGAGAAAGTAGTTTCACTGGCGGGGAAATGGCGAGGAATTTTGTCAGCTTTGTCAAGCTATCACCCATATAGAATCATCTACATGTCTGAGTACGGTAAACACGCCCACCAATCCATATTCAACGCACCATTTCCGAGAGGCACGAAGCTATGTCTGAGTTAATCCACAGTTTCGATGTTCCTTTCACTTTGTTGGCGGTTAGGACTTGGGCTACAAATT
The DNA here is from genome assembly GCA_018107945.1 of Datura stramonium. Lineage (NCBI taxonomy): Eukaryota > Viridiplantae > Streptophyta > Magnoliopsida > Solanales > Solanaceae > Datura > Datura stramonium. The sequence goes on from JACEIK010005691.1 coordinate 65,517, forward strand.
CAACAATTTCTCTTTTCATACTGGCTACCCGGTAGTTCTCTTTGATATCATGGTACATTTTTTCGCACCGGGGTGGAGAGAATTAGCGGGCGTAATGTACCTCGTTCATATCTGGCGGAGCCACAAACATACGGAACACGAGACTACCTTTAACGTAGCACTCCATCCTCTATTATAAGATAATACGGCACTTTCCCCTGCGAATATTGTCCTTGTCTTTGGATCAAGTCGGGATCTTCATATTGCTAGTTCTTTCACTTCCATAACTAATGATGACACGGCGGTTTTCTGAATTACCTCTCTGCTGTCCTACATTTTACGCTACACGAAACACGGCTAAGCTAACTAGCGATGTATCTCCACGACCAACTCCCGACGCCGGTTTGCAAATACGCCAAACTTCCCATGGACTTACGGATGAGAGCATACGCTGCGACATTGGCCACTGGGATGATACGGAAATATCACGTCATAATCTTTTATGCTCAACCAACGACGGCGTGCGGGTTCAACTTTCCTGCAGGTGAAGATATCTTGTAGGCTCTTGTGATACGGCAGTATTCACATGGACGCCATACAAGTAATGTCTCTATATCCTTAGGCGTGGATCCTTGCGGTAACTCCCGGGGTCATGGGTAGGGTAATTCTTTTCGTGTTTCCTCAATTTGTGCGGAAGCATATGCAATCACTTTACCATCTTTGCATCAACTTACACAGCCAACCCAGACGCACGATGCATAACGTATGCGAATAATATACGTACCTTCAGGTAATGCTAGCAGGGGCGGAGGATATCTGTCTTTCGGTTCTGGAAGCTCACGCACCGCGTGCCTCGTCCCTTGAAACTGCGCTACGTGTCGGTTTGGTCGAGTGCCGCTATGGTAGAGAACCCTTCAGCAAGCCTCTGTGTATCCGGCTAACCCCGGAGAGAAAGCTGGGAGCCGGTCGGAGTTGTAGGCCTAGGCCATGTCTTGGCTTGCATCTGTTTTACGAGTGTCGACACGTATACCGACATCGGAGCAAAATATGCCCCGAGAGGCTCTTGAGTTCAGCCGAATTCACACTTGGGGTATTTAGCATATAATGGGCGGTCCACACGAGGATGCAGACCTTGTCAGGTAAATGAGCACAGAGTGATGCGCGAAGCGAGTACACGAATGTCATCAATAAACACTATCACGAAGCGAGGTCAGGTATGGTCGAGTAAATCGGGTCCATAAATATTACTAGGGCATTTGTCAACCCAAAGGACATAACTATAAATTCAAAGTGTCCATGTCGGGTCTGAGCAGCTAGTTTGGAAATGTCTCTTTTCACGAACTCGAACACGATATCCGGACCGCAAGACAATCTTGGAAGTATCGGCACCTGTGGCGATCAAACAAATAAGTCTGTCACAGGAAGCGAGATACTTATTCTTGGCTGTAACTTTATTCAGCTAGATAATCACATACACATACGGAGAGCAATCTTTCTTTCTTACAAACAAAAGTGGCGCACCCCACGGTGAGTACTCGGCTGATGAAATACCTCTAGCAAATCTCAGTGCTCCTTTAACTCCTAAGTTACGCGGGAGCCATACGATAGGGAGGATTGATATGGAGGTTTGGGTGCGGTATCAAATCAATAGAAAAATCTATTTCCCTTTACGGGGAATACTAGGTAACTCATCCGGAAACACATCGGGGAATTCGTTCACCAGGAACGGCGGGTGTCGGAGATTGCGAACATCACGAACCACGACTAGGTGGTAAATACATCCCTTAGCTATCAATTTCCTTGCTTGAAGGTAGGAAATACACCTACCTTTTAGCGTATTTGTGCTGCCTCTCCACTTTCCTTACTTGCCTCCCACAGAGGAGTGGAATCGGACCGTTTTGGTTCAACATTCTACGTTGGCATAACACGGAACTAACCAATCCATACCCATTATGGCATCGAGAGTCAATCATTTCTAACTCTACCAGATCTAAGCCAGTCCTTGTCCCAGTAACTTGTCTTGTACACCCTCGATAAACTGATTGCTTCTGATAGAGTCATAGACGGGTGTGGATCTTGAGGCTGGCTGACAATAACTCTAGTGTGACATTAAACTTTGTGCCACGAATGGGGTAATATATGGCCAGAGTGGATCTGGATCAATCGGTACGTAGCGGGCATGGTGAGATGGTTATCATAGCTGTTACTACATCTGGAGATGCCTCCCAAGTCTTTGTCTCCACAGTGGCAGTGCATAAGTACGGCTTGAGCAGATGCACAGGCCCAGAGCTCTTTGGTCTACCTCGGCCTCACACTGCCGAGCATGAGGGCCTACGTACTGTAGAAGTCAGCTGGAGCTCGTGGCCACTGCGGATCCTGTCTGTTGTCTACGCCCTCACGTCCTGCGAGTCGGACAATCTCTCGCTCCAGGTGCCCTCGCGCTTGCAAAATATAACACCACTGAGGAGCCATATCTACAAGCTCGGTGTGAGGTCGGTTACAATAAGGGCGGGGTGAGGGGTGTAAATGCCTTTCTGCTCTCCCTTCTCTGTACGGGGAATCTACTATTCTAGAAGTGCCACCAGGCTACGGCGCCACTCGATGAACAAATCTACCTGTTTGTTCTTCTTTGTGGTGGAGGTGGTGGTCCAGGAGATCACATCGTCAATCGGGGCTGGGTCACTCTGCGAACCTCTCTCTTTGCCAGATAAATGCAGTCTCTTTTGTCTCTATGTATTTGTTCTTTGATTGGTCACGTCTCACGCCTATTACCCATTTTGTACAGGCCCTCAATGGTCGAGCAAAGGCACATTGCTCGGGTAATATCCATATCCTCTCGTAACGTAAGCCAAGATCGCCATGGCTGTGTATTGCAGGTTCGAGACCCGTAACAAATACGTGAACTCTGGACGGCATAGTATCAGCAAAAGAGTTTGGAGCATAGAGGGCTAAGGAGTCAAAATATAAAGCATATTCTCGTACGCTCCGCGCCCCTTGCTCCAAATGCACTTGATCCATCAGGGCTGTCGGATCTCCGTGGCAAGTAACGGTCCAAAAGGCCTCAGGAAATTTGGACAGTCGAAGGGGCAACATCTCTCCCTCAGACCTTTCCCAACTCTCGTACCATATCACTACTATGTCCACAACCGAAGCAACTGCCCGGCTAAAAAAAAAGCGGTTACGGGAAGGGTCACATGCATAACCCGAAAAATTCTCTACATCGTATCTAAAAAGTCTGAGGTCCTACGCTGATCGACCACTGTGGCTGTGGGGACCCCAGCGCAAAAACTCCACGACCACGGAACTACACGACCCTGAGTTCTGGCTGCTCTGGTGCATGACTAATATTTACATGTGGCCATCATTTGTGCCAACATAACTTCTGGCGCTACGAACTACGTTCGTGGCGAAGGTACCGGGAGCTATCGGGCGGTGTAGTGGCGGCGCTACGATGTGAGGGGCTGGCGAGAGGATATGATGAAGCCTCTGCCATACGCCCTCGAGATCGGGCGACTCGGCGAGCGGGCATCTGGTGCCTTCTCCTGGCTAGCGTGTCTAGTCTTACGCACGTGGCGGGTGTCCTTTGATGCGCCATTCTTATCGTAGATAAGGCTACTGATAAGTTTTAGGGACTCGACCACTATCTTTGTCTGCCTTTCATAGCACGGCGGCGAGAAGAACGATAACCATCCTATCATGCCTCGCATTACCGATGAGCCCGCAGGGTATGCAGTCGTGCAAGTAATATCGTGGCTCTTTTTAAGAATAGGATTGTCGAACCCACGGGGAGGCTGGACATGGGGTGAAACCTTTTCAAGTGTTAATTTACTAAAACCATAATAATATGAAGACAACGGTGTAAGGAAAGTTTTTATATTTTGGAAACTATTTTTATACTAAAAGTGAGCTATTTATACAATTGAGTCGAACTATGAATGTGAGCATCTGAGGTTACAACGAACATGTAAAAGAAACTAATTATCAAGTTACCTGGTTTATCTTTTCAGGTTGCTAGTCGGAACTTATGCCTATGGATTAAAACTCGTATTTAACTGACTTAAGAATCATGAATCTCCACCTACGTTACTGTGATAAGAAGAAATTCATGTTCTAGCCATACGAAACCGATTCCACACTTGACTAATACGACTTTCGGGTATATTTCTATCCTTAAGATAAATCAATTCCCAATTTTCCCAAACAAAGAACAGATCATATCCTATTAATTCTAGCTTTCCCGGTTCTTGCCCTCTCGGGTGAAATAGGACTTTTTGGATTTACATTAACATTGGCCAGATATTAACGTAGTAAGAACGAAAATTAAATAGAACAACCATAGAAGAAAGATGAAACAACCAAATAATCAATAAACACATTTCAATGCAATAGTTCATAACCTCGGCAAAGAAAGGGAATTAGCCACTCATTTGTTGATTGAACATCGTTAAATGAATGGAAATCATGCAAGCAATTGAAAAGGAAGAAAGAAAGGGATAGAGAAAACCTAAGAATTTTCGTCCTCAAAACTTTCTGTAACCCACGTTCTTGCTCACCAGTCCCAGAATATCTAAGAAATAAACCTAAGTGTGCTATTTATAATAGTAGGAATTTGTCCACACAGATAACAAGCTTATTAATCACGGAGTGCGTGGGCACGCACCAGTGACACGTGTCACGCGCGGAAATAAATTATTCCGCCCGGTAATTGCTTCCAACGTGACACCGGCATTACAGCGGAGCATGGCCAGCGTGCCCCGGTCTGTCCTTGAACCCTCTCTGGAATTGCAAGGTGCAGGGAAGTTAATCCCAACGTGGCACGGCCTAATCGCGGACCTTCACTTGGAATTTCTTGCACTTTTAATTCCAAGGCGGGTGCATCCGCGATGGCGGCGTGTCACGGCTCAAATCCGAGCCCTTGTATTCACCTTGCTTCTCCAAACGCTTCCTTGCTCGTTCGAGTTGCATCTTCGATTTCTCCAAACATGTCATTTATCTCCGTCAAAAGCATGTTTTCTACCTGCAAACAACGATAATCATGTTGGTTAGTATAAAATCACACTTCCGCATAATTTACATGAGAATGTACACACATTATTGGACAAACAAAGCAAAAGCTATACATTTGAGTATCGATTTGGCATATAAATATCTTACGATCACCCTGCACACTTAAAATCTTGTTCGTCCTCGAACAATACTTATACACCTCGTAGAAATTGATATCCCATCATGGCTACTTTGGCTCGACAATCCGAGGCTACGGTTATACCGATTATGTTCACAACAAATCATCAGAAAACATGCATAGTATCATCATTACAACGACACTTAATAAATCAAGACCTCCCCAGCACAAAGAATCGACTCTCGATATCGGCAAACTCATGCATATTAGGCGACCAAGATGTCAGAGCACAGGAATTTATTCTATCATCAAACATGTGCCCTCACACAACATAGAGAGATTCCCCTGTTTTAGTCACATGAACTCTAAAGAAATTCATGTCGGGTGTATATACGCACGGTTTCGCTCACTCTCCCAAAAGAGATTCCGCCCGTTATTATTAAGCTTGAACCATAAGCTTGCCTCTAGTGTTTACTCCACTAATATATGGATGCGTGATGTAAGATCATGAGACTTACTTGAGGTTGTAATGTAGCTTCTGAACTAGTAATATCTTGGGCTAACCAATAATAGTAACTAACTTCCTTAAGCGCTTTTTTTCACACATCCCATGCTTCGGAAATATTTTCTTCCTTCTCCTCCTTCTCTTGAAGTTATCTTTATGTTTATCACCCATTTCTTTAACACGGACCAATGAAGAAAAAAATGAGTTATACAACTTTCTCTCCAAATACGGCTTACATTCACCTGACTCTTTTTTTCTTTTTTCTTTCTTTCTCTTTTTATCCAACTTTCTTTTCCTCCCTTCCTTTTCTTTTTATCATTTCACTCCTTAACACCATGGGAAAATTAAATATTTTCTTGAGCGCTTAAGAGCTTCGGATTTGTTTTAGGACCATGAAAAGAAGGGGTTAGCAGTTCACACCCTTTTCGACAAAAGAAAAAGAAAAGAAAAATTATAAAGGCTAAAGGCTCGACGGGCTAACTAGGATTTAATCTTCAAGGTGGATATGAAAAGGAAAACAAGAAAAACTTGCAGTTAACAAAAAGAAATGCCTACATCCTTTCTACACTACACTTCCTTCATTTCGTTTCGTACACACAACAGGCAAGTTCTAGACAATCCACACTAGCATGGAATAAACAAACCTCACTATACACTGATGCACATGTACTCAACTCAAGACGACTTCCGGGTTAACTGTCAGTAATCACAAGAATTCAAAATTAAGCCTCGTACACCGGAATCAAATTCTATGGCATAAGTGTCTCACATATGTACAAAAAAATTTGAATGCTTTCTACGAATCATCTTTGTAGTCTAAATATTATGTACAACACGCAACCAAGATGTCGTAGCCGCCGTAACAACATGTAGTCTGACCAACAAACCAAAATTGAACAATAAAAAGCTATAATGTTGCATTTCCCTTAAGACGGTGAGTCATCCATCCATCATAGGGAACGGTCACTATTCTGACTTCGGTTCAATGGGACTCTTCTCGGCAAAAGAACCGAAAACAAACTCCGAAAACCAAAAGTAAAAAATAGTTACAAATTTTTTTTAAATCGATAATTTCGGCGAACTATTTACACCTCTTGGCTAACAACATTCATAGTACACACTACAACTTCACAACAATAATATTTACAAAACGAACATACGTAAAAACGGTCACATTAGTTTAAACACGGCAACGAGAACAACGGGAACATGCGTGTATACAAGAGCGAAGGCAAAATTGACACCGCCCTAACTACTCCCACCCACACTTCGTGTTCTGTCCCGGTGTTCATACAATTACAAATAGGAAGGTGGTTTGTGAAACTCCCCGATCAGTCAAGTATTCCACTTCTTCATCGAGTGTTGCCGCCTCATCCCCATGCGAGTCTCCACCACATCGTTCCTCCTCCAGGCTCAGCGTCGGAATCTCGCCCGACGTGTCTCCTCATCCGTGGGGACATCATCATCCTGAGCTCCACAAAGGCTGAGCCACCACGACATAGTGCCACACAGGAACACTCTCGCCAAAAGAGATATTAATCTAAGTCAGGCGCACGGCTAGATCCTCCGTGTCGGTCTCCAGCATCACGTAGGCCCAGACATGCAAATCCCAGAACATGCGGGACATATATTGGTCATCCCGAGCATGTCGCTCGGCCAATGTGAGCGCTAGGTGAGTGGTGTCGGGTGCCTTAGTCTTTTGCTTAACATCTATGGCACACCGCTCCACCTGCTTCGGGATGTAGTCTAGGGCCTCTTTCTCGACCTCAGGCCGCCCGGGAACGTGGTCGGCGGCCCGCTTGAGTCCGTGCACATTGCCCTTGGTGCTGTCCACGGGCCCTGTTCATGGCGGATATGATCACCGCCCCGACAGTGATCTCCAGCCCTTTCATCGGGGCATATACCAAGCATACGATGCCCGGGTCACATCCATCATGTGCACCCCGGAATGTGAGGAACGAAACAATTTTAAGCGAGATCAGCTTCCACATTCATCTGTGCATAGGGCGGTGTACGATGGTAGCCCCTCTCCTTGTGCTGCTCCAACGTGTGGTAAGCCGGGCTCCACACAATCTGCGTCGATATCCGCACCGAGGTGGAGTTATATTCAGCTTCCGGAGTATGTGGGCGTCCGTATTTTGCGCCCACAGGATGGCGTTTGAGGTGGTGAGCTCCGGTGTGACAATGTACGGCCCCTTATTTTGATGGTGTGACTTCGAGCGTGCCGGGTTCCGGTTTGCATAAAATTCCCGGATTAAGTGCGGGTGCACTCCTTGGGCTCGTCAAAAATGAGTAGCCGGCGGCGCGTCAATCCAGATGCACCATCACAGGAGTCACACATTTGCCAATGGATACAGTCACGATGTGCTTTCACTCCAGGAAGTATTTGTTCTCCTTGTGTTTGGTGTACCACTAACTTCCCTTCCTGGAATACCCATCGCGTTCCATATTGGCGGCGGCCGCGTGGAACTGCCGGTCTTGCTAGAGGCCACTCCAGTCTCAACCTCTTTCATCAGGCGCACGATGTTGATGCGCCCTGCCGCTGTCACACTTTTGCTCGACATTGTTCTGTCAGAAAGCAGACAGTCTCAATGTCGGTCGAGTTATTAGCCGACTAAGGTTGGGTTTTGGTTGCCACCCCACACATAGTCCTTAGCTCACATTATGCATTTTGGCAAGATCACATTTGTTTCTAATTTACAAAAAGATAACAAAAACTCGAACAACAACTAAAAAAAAAGAAAAACAACACAAACAAGATTGCCATAAATTGCCTTCTTAAAAATTGACGGTATCACCTCTATGTACTACTCGAGACTCAGGTACAGCTAATTCCAACATACTATCAATAATCATGTCATCACATGGCACTTAGCTAAAAGATAACGAGAAAAATAAGAATATTCTACAAACTCGGCTTCAAGCAATTTCCCGATTTTTATGTGATTCGATAAGTTCGTGAAATTTCACCCAATTAGCTCCCGATAATTTCATCATTTCTTGGGCATATTACAATAAGCACAACACGATTCAATTCACCCAACATGCACAACTCAACAATTTCTCAAATTTCAACCTCCAATCAATTTTTCCATTCTGACCACGACCACACAGTTACAATTTCACACAAAATTCAATTAAGCATGTAATTCTCGCGTTCATATGATCACAACGATACTACGAACAACAATCAACAACAACTCAAATGGATTTAAGCTCAATTTATATCTAGGGCATGGATTTTTCCTCTTTCATGCTAGAAATCAAAATTTTTAGCTAAAAGTGGAAGTTGAGTTCAGAACATACCTTTAATCAGATGATATCGAAGAAAAGTTGATGAATTTATACTCCTATTGCGGTGACACGTTGAGGGGAGGGGATTTTGGGGTTTTGTCGTGGAGGGTGTGAGAAAATGAAATGAGGGGATTTAGGGTTTAAAGTGGGATTTTCACGCGAGTGCTTAGATGACCGGTGTGACGGACGCGATTAACACACGTCGATGTGTCATGGAGGGTAGCGCGAGCATGCCCTCAGGTGACACGGAGCCGCGCGCGGGCATTAAGGAATTTGTAAAATTCAGTTTTTGCCTTCAACGTGTCTGGAGAGGGTAACGCGGAGGCCCTCCTCCGTGACACGAACCCATCGCGCTGAGCTGTTTGTTTGTCATAAAAATTTTTTTCTTACCTCATTTTTTTTTCTTTTGCATTCCTTTGCATTTTCCCTCCGATCAACCTGTAAAATATTTTACCACAAGAAATCTGTTAGAATTCCAAGGGTTGAGGAACAAAATATTTTTATTTTTCTGCTACACTCTCATACATAAAAAATAAATAAATAAAAATCTTTTTTTCTTTTTTTCTTTTCGTATGTACAATATACAATTACAATTCACGGGTTGCCTCCCGTGCAGTGCCTGGTTTACCGTCTCGGCTCGACGTGTTTAGCTCATTATGCCCTAGGGTGAAGGACGTTTTCTCAACACGTCCTCGCCCTCGTCAGGCTTTTACCTTTATCGGGGGCTCTCCCATTAATTTCACCGATGTTCAGCATGCAGCGGCATTCGGTTGCTCAAGTACGTTGATCAACGAGAGTTCCTCGTACACGGCCGAGGCTTGGTGGCCTTGTACACATGGGCCACCTCCACCTTATTAGATGTAGCTCGCATGGTCGGGCAGTGCGGCTACGTCTATAAGCGCTTTCTGGGTTGCCAAGAAGGCCATCCCAAAATAAATGGGACTTCGCGTCGCTCAAATCCGGCACGACAAAATCACGGGAAGATTGGGGAGCGAATTGCACTAGCACGTCCTCCCACAATACCATGCGGTCTTGCCAAGGAACGATCATGACTGCAAAATGGCTTGTTGTAGGTCAGGACTTCCTGAACCTAACTTCTTGAATCTTAGAGTTGGCATCAAGTTAATGCTTTCGGCTCCCAAATCACACACAAACCGCGAGCTCGGATATGCCGGTGTTATTTGAATTGTGGAAACTCCCGGGATCTTTGAGCTTCGGGGCAAATGGTTTTTATTGTCAGGGAGATTACTTAACTCTGTAAGGGCCAGAGTGGCATATTCGGTAAGCACAGCTTTTTGGTTGGCCACGATGTCCTTTATATATTTGGCATACTTAGGCACTCCACATAAAAACATCAACAAGAGGTAAGTTAATGTGTCTGTTTAGCACCTCCATGAATTTCTTGAAGCACGCCTCCTCCTCTTGCTTCATAGTCGTTAAGGAACGGGGTGGAGGTCTTTACGGTCGGCATCTTTGTGTTTCCCCCTCTCTCTCATCATTACGCTCCCTCTAACCTGTTTGCTCCCGGTTGGTGAGGTGGTCTTTCAGTTCCACCTCCTTGGCCTAAACCACTCACCGTGGTCACTTTGCATTACACAGCAGGGTTGGGATACGTGTCCTTTGGGAAGTCCTCCTGCTCGGCCTAGTAATTCGGGCTCCAGCAAATTGCCCAAATTGATACTCCAGTGCCTTGGTAGCTAGGCGGTGTTCTTGACTTGGTACGCCAATTTGACATAGTCGGCACACGCAGTGAGCTTGGCTGTTATCATTTGCTTGAACATCTCCTCAACGCTGGGTGATGGTGGTGGAGGAGGGGCATTGTTGTTCTGTGTGTGCACGATAGTTACGTGGCCCTCCTTGATTAATTTGCATCCCGACTCGAACTGTTTGTCCACGATGGTTGATACAGCACCCCAGAGAGAAATTCGGGTGATTCCTCCAATTAGAGTTGTGTTTGTTCCCATGCGGTGCTCCCTTTGTGCATTGCAGGCAAAGTTCAAGTGCGGATTTGCTCCACATACTCGGCTGAGTGTTCCATTGCTCCCGCACACTTCCACGACTCTGCCCTTTGCGTTCAGGGCTTGAGGCGGCTCAAGTTCTTGTTGCCGAAGTGGGTGTTTAATTGATTACGCAGGCGGCTATCGTGCGGCGATAGGCGTAAGCCCATCCACTTCCAAGACTCCAGGATTGCTTTCCTTGCTCCTCCCCTTGAAAAGTCCGCATTCCACTCGGTTTCCTGCGAAATACGATTAAGCAAAAGAAATATAAAGCTCCTCGTAAGTCTTTTCTAAAGCTTGTCCCCCGGCTGCCGAATCCGGCAAAATTTTTGTGTGGGGTTCCAAACATTCTATAAAAGTGTGCACCGACACATCATTGGATTGATGGTGATGAGACAGGTCCTCAACAATGATTTGAATCTCTCCCGAGAAGCTTGATATGAGATTCTCTCCTTCTCTTTGTTTGAAACTTAGAATTTGAATTCAAGCCTTATTTGTTTCTTGGGAAGGAAAGAATCGGATCAAGAACTTCTTTGCAAGATCATCCCATGTGGTTATAGAGAGTTTGGTGGCTCGGCTGACCACCTCTTGGCTTCTCCAAAAGTGAAAATGGGAAAAGTGTAAGCTTTGACGTGTCTGTTGACACTCCGGATGTAAGTGTCACTTATCTCCAGAAAAGTGCGAAGATGTTGTTGTGGATCACCGTGAGGAGACACGTAAGCGCCGCTTGTGTGCAGCAATTGCACCATATTCTATTTAAGCTCAGAACCTCCCTCTGGCTCGAGATTTGCGGATGCTAGATGTAACATTACTAGCATGTGGGATTTCCACACATCGCCCGACGGCTTTGTTGCTAATTCCTCGGGCACTAGTACTTGCCCGCACAAGTGGTGAGTTCTGTGGTTGCTCCATAATAGTTTGTCTGTTCTTGCAATTTTTCTCTCTGAAGCTTCTCTCGTTGGCGATATTGTCTTTAGGCTCAGGATGGATCCACCAAACCTTTGTCTCTTGCTAGTGTTCAACGAGAATGCATTATCGCAAAATACGGGCTAAGACCAAGTTGTCAACAATAAAATATCGAAATAGCAAACTAACACGTTAGAAAAATCAAGAGACACCAATTGCCTAGTCCCCAGCAACGACCCCAAAAACTTGATGAGCCGCGAGTGTACGAGATTCGTGCAAGTAATATAGTGGCTCTTTTAGAGCAGAGATGTCGAACCCACGGGGCCTGGACTATGGGGTGAAACCTTTTCAAGTTTTAATTTACTAAAATATAATAATGAAGACAACGGTGTAAAGAGAGTTTTTATATTTTGGAAACTACTTTTATACTAAGTGAGCTATTTATACAATTGAGTACGAGCATGAATGTGAGCATCTTTGAGGGTTACACTTGAACATGTAAAGAAACTAATTATCAAGTTACGGTTTATCTTTTCTCCGGTTGCTAGTCGGAACTTATACTATGGATTAAAACTCGTATTTAACCCAATTTAAGAAATCATGAATCTTCCACCTACATTTACGTGATAAGAAGAAATTCATGTTCTAACCATGCAACCCAGATTCCACACTTGACTAATACGACTTTCGGGTATATTTCTATCTGAAGGTAAATCAATTCCCAATTTTCCCAAACCAGAAAAAGATCATATCTGTAATTCACAACTTTCAGTTTCTTTCCCTCGGGTGAAACCGGACTTTTTGGTTACATTAACATTGGCGGATATTAACGTAGTAAGAACAAGGTAAATAGAACAACCGTAGAAGAAAAGATGAAACAACCAAATAATCAATAACTACATTTCAATACAATAGTTCATAACCTCGGCAAAGAAGATTAGCCACTCATTTGTGGATTGAACATCGTTAAATGAATGGAAATCATGCAAACGGTGAAGGAAGAAAGGGATAGAAAACCTAAGAATTTTCGTCCTCAAAAATGCACAGTAACCCGCGTTCTTGCTCCGCCGGTCGAATATCTAAAAATAAACCTAAGTGTGCTATTTATAATAGTAGGAATTTGTCCACAATAACAAGCAACGTGTCACGGAGTGCATCGCGAACCTTGCCTCAAGTGACACGGTGCCCAACTGTGAAAACTCTCGGAAGTGTCGCGAATGTTAGCTGCCAACATGGCACGGCATGCAGCGGGCATGGCCGGCGTGCCACGGTGCAATCGCGGACCCTACCGGAATTGCAAGGTGCGGGAAATTAATCCCAACGTGGCACGGCTTTGATCGCGGACCTTCACTAGAATTTCTCGCACTTTTAATTCCCGGGCAGATTACATCCGCGATGGCGCGTGTCACGGCTCCATCGTGAGCCCTTGTATTCCTTGCTTCTCCAAACGCTTCCTTGCTCGTTCCCAGAGTTCATCTTCGATTTCTCCCAACATGTCATTTATCTCCATCAAAAGCATGTTTTCACCTCAAAACAATGCTAATCATGTTTGTTAGTATAAAATCACACTTAAGTGCAAATTTACATGAGAATGTACACGTGTGGAAAAACGAAAGAAAAAGCTATACATTTGAGTATCGATTTGGCATATAAATATGCCTGATCAACCTCTTGCCTATAGTATGTGGTGCACAACACATCCATAGACAGACTTCTCTACTTAGCATTCACGAGACTCCCTAGGACACGACTGCTACGATACCAAGTTTGTCACGCCCACGTAGCCTTAGAGTATGAGCGCTTTGGTGCTACAGTAAGGACACTGGACTATTATCTGGTGAGCTGCGCTGGCGAATAGCAGCTAGCTCTATCTCAGTTACGGAAACAAAGGAAATATAGCATTTTATGCTCTGACCTCGTAAACTGAACTGCTATAGCACAGCGCAATGAATGCGAAAGCTTGGTAACGGCTATTCTCATAACAAAGGAACCTATGCGGGCCGACAAGGCCATCTTAGTCTAGTGTCACGAAACTCATCACGAATCTGAATACTACGTGGCCAGGCAAGGTCACCACTATCAAACTATGGCCCCACACGGCCAGCATGCTCAAAAATGCTAACGACTATAACAAAGCGCACGGCTCGCACGGCCAGGCTCCACTTGACCACGGAGATAAAAACATACAATCACCAGCCTCTATGAGATGCGAAAGAAATGATCATGACGGGGCCGGAGCCTACCCATCTTGTACAACAAGGAAAAGGCCGAACTACACCTCGAATATCGAGGCTGGGATGACGGAGGCGATGACTCTGTTTGGGCGGAATCACGGATCGCCTCCTCGTCTGCGAGTACTGCGGGCAAATGGCACCCCACTTTGGGCGTCGGTACGGCGGTGCGAGTATGCAAAGCAGCGGAACAAGCGAGAATTACTGCTTGAATATAGATAACATAACTAGCGGTTACGTATAGCGGGAGATAGTGAATACGAAAGACTATATAAGCGGATCAAACAGCATGTGTGATAGAGCGGGGAGCGTGCACAGCAGACGCGGCGGCTGCTTGTCTATTAACTATTATATAGCACATAAATACATATCTATATAGCAAGCAAGAGCCAATACGAACCCCACACAGCCAGCCGGATGGCGCCAAGAAAAACAATCTATATACCCTGCTCGGGTCAAAAACCGATAAAATAAGTCACTCCACTCACTACTAACTGAGCCTCTGGAAGCCCCACAGGTCTCTGGCTCGGGCCATAGCCTCCGATATAAATAACCGTGTACGAGTCCCGGAGGACTCTGTCTTATATCTGTATGCAGCGCATATGTACTGCTTCCTAGGCGCTAGTCGCACAATAGGGCTTTATTATAATAATGCGCGACGATATGGGGGAAAGCTTCATCCCCATCTTCGTCCAAGCGGGGACGGCATGCCATTCCTTGGGTGACGTAAACGCACCCGCTCGGTGGGCGACACGTTACCAACCCGGGGCGGCGAGGGCTCGGGGTGCCCTCGCAGCACAACCATGTCGCAACAAGCAATAGGCACATAAATAGCAAGCATGTGTAGCGAAAAATGCTATTTAAAATACGATTTCTCATTCGTCTCTTTACGTATAATCTTGATTAGATTCTTATCTTGAATTTCGATCTTTATCTAAACTGCAAGGCTAATTTGTAGCCAGTACTATGCAAATACCCGTTTTGGCTGTCTGTGTAAGATATCATACGTACGAATGGCTGTCATGCTTGAGGATGCGTCTGTCTATACGATTTTACTTTACTAACTTTTTTATTCTAAGTATCTGTATCAAATTATTCTAACAACATGGTTGCTAATCATATAATTGTCTATCTTTGAATACGGAAAGCTAATTCACCATTTAGTATGCTTTTCTAACCTCGGCCCCGGTACGATCTGACAACACAAACCCCGAAGTTGCGGAACTTACTCAATACTCAACATTCAACTCAGGAACTCAATTACGAGTCTACTATGATATACAAGACTAAAACTACTAACTTGCCGAAGAGCTGACTTTACATACCAACCTCGGGTTATCGACTATCGGACGAAGCTCAGGTCGGTACTCTGTCCCAACTACATTCACATATACGCCAATTAGTACTAAAAACATCACTATTACGAAAGACAACGTCACTTTCGATATATTATGGCCTAAACTTAGGCTTATCGAAGGAACGGTCAAAAACTTGCTATTTTACGGAAGTCCATAAGAGAAGTATTCACTTAAAGGCTAGGAGCACATTGACACTAATTTGGAGAAATTCCACTTACGCTAGCTCGGTAGCTCGGCGGTTTGCCGGCAATTTCGCGAAACCAAATCCGTGGGAATGCTCCCTCAGCGCTAAATACCTCGGTCTGCTAAATACCTCGGTATCTGAGGTTAATTTGGATTTGGACTACGTTTGACAGCGTAATCGAGCGATATTTTATTTTCCCCTTCGCTCACTCTCTGTTTCCTCACGATTCTCCGGAAATTACTAAGTGATATAATGATTTAAAACCGAAGTGGGGCTTTATATACTTGGGCCTGGACAGGCCCAACATGTCACAGAGCCAACGCGGTGGCCCCGCCTCCGTGACACGCTGCCATTGCGGAGGGGCTCTGCCCCGGCTCCTTCCGCAGATGGTTCGAAAGGTTCTCGTCCGATCTTTTCCCGGACCTTTTTCTAGCACGTATGGCTTTCAAGTATGCTTAACCATCGTGCGAATATGCCATCTAAGTGCCGGGAATTTATTGGGTGTAACAATGATGATCCTATGTCTTGCCCACATGGAGGAGAGCCATCCTAAGCCTTGCTAAGGTGAAGGATTAAGTAAGGTGTGACATCACGTTGTGCCCTTGGGCGGAGAAAACGCTCTCTTGGGAGACCCCAAAGTATACCTACGTTGGCGCGTATTTTATGAGACTGGGGAACCTTGGAACCCCTAGCCTACTCGGTGCTAGATACTACTCCTAAAATATATATAATGCTCATATAATCATATATGAAAACATAGCTTAGATCTTAACATATGGGGAGTCTTGACTCCAAATCAAGAGATAATTGAACTTATTAACCTTAGCTAAATCATGAAATCATGCTTAGCTTGAGTGGGCTTGCCCAAATCTTAAAATCATGCTTGCATGAAATACACTTCATAAGTAAAATCATAAATACATACATGGATAATTTGTAAATATCCATACATGCTAGATATTTCATCATACTTGAAATCATCAATCATAAACTAGACTTTTTCATAAACTTGCATAATTGGGAAAATCTTCTAAAATTTGAGTAATGAGTTTGTAATCAAAACATGTATAAAATCTGCCCATTGACTATCAAACATACTTTAGAACATAGAGGGAATCAACCCATAAGTAATTTGTAAGAATTCTATGAAATTATATTGCAATCCCTTTTTGATCATAAATTAAATTAAGACTTGATTCATGAAATTGAGAAGAATTATGAGCATGACGGTGGAAGAAATCCTCATTCATGGCCTCAACACCTGGAAGAATCAAATCTACACCTTCCCGTAGAAAGCCCAAAGGAATTTGAAGGGAAGTTAGAGAATTCTAAGCTTGATCTTCAGTGGAGGGGTCTAGGCTTGCATGCATGGGAGGGAAATGGTTAGAAATAGGCCTAAACCCTCTTAAAGTATCCTAACAAAGCTTAAAATAACGTAGTTTAGGGCTTAGGGACATAGGATTTACGAATACACCCTTACTAAATTCGCAAGAAAAATGACGCTACCAGTCGCCACAAGGGACTTAACGGGTCGTTGGGTCTACTAACGACTCTTGCTCCTCTCTCGTCAACTTCACTGGTAAAATCCTCATTTATTGAACTTCCTCACCCCACGGGTCACTTGACGAGTCGTTAGGTGCACAATGACTCATTTCCTAACCCGTCAGGTCTCCTAGTCTGAACTTCCTCTACACACACATGACGAGCTCACTAAAGACTTGTTGAGTCACGTGACGAGTCATTCCTCGACCTGTCGCCACTGGTAATAATTCTTTGAAATTGGGCTCCTCCTAATGGGTCACCTAACGAACCATTATGTCACACCATAAATTACTGCACGACTCGTTCTGTGACATGGTATTGGTTTTCCTACTTTCTCTGTTTCAACTCTTGGGTCTAAACTTAGGAACTTTTAGGGCATTACAACACCATTTATTGAAATGGTATGGAAAACCTACTGAAAATTATGGTTCTTTTTATGTATTTGGCTCAATCACATATTATCATGTGAAAGAGTCAAAATTGGATCCGAGCGCAAATAAAGCTATATTTATGAGGATTACTTCTGGAGTCAAAGGATACCTCTTATGGTGTCCAGAGTCAAGAAAAATTATATTCTGCAGGGATGTTACATTTGATAAATCTACCTTGACAAATAAGGTAACAGTTGAAGATGTAAAACAGATGGTGCTACAAAGAAAGTGGAGTTTGAGTAAAAATTAATTTTCCCATACAGGGAGCAAATGAGGAAACAATGAAACATTTTTCTCTAGAAGAAGACCCAGTTGAGGGCGAGATTTCAACTCAAGAATATCAATCGAAACTTGAATCGATAGCAACCAACAAGACAAAAAGGACATGAAGAGAACTTGATCATCTCATGGATATGGTGGCATATTGTCACGACCCAAAAGTACACTCGGGTTGTAGACACGGGACAAGGAGTCCCGAGAGACCTCAAGTCGACCCATGGAATGAGCATACATCTAATTTAGTCACATGAGTGGAAGACATAACATAAAAGAACGTAATCATAACATAACCAAGGGAAAGAAGTATAAGACTTATACAATACGACTGGATAAAATTTGTAGTTTGATAAGCCTCTAAACATGAAGGACGGGTTGATGGGACAAATCCCCAACTAACCCAACATCCAAAAACTGAAAGAAAAATATAGAGTATGAACATACAGCTCTCGGAACATGAGGACTCACCAAGTGCGTTGAGATCAGATCTGAAACTATCTACAGGTGAGATGAGCCTGAGAACTGGGACTTGTATAATGAAATGATACAACATAGAAAGTATGCGGTCAGTACATAGAATGTACTGAGAATGCAAGGTAAGTAAAACAGGAGTTTAAAACATATATGAAATTCATAATAAATCATAAGAGTAGGACGTCATGCTCGTATCGTAAATCATAATAACATATTATATGACTCAAGGTTTTTGAAAACATTGGTATCATAACATAATCATAATCATAATAGAATAGCTTTACTTAACAATACTTGAGCCAACATACATAATTATAACATGCATGAATCATAAGGAATAGTGGGAGATTCTCTTAACCAACATACCCCATATGAGCACACATAAAGCCCGACTTGTAACCCTAGTCGGGTGGGTGTCCGTACCTTGCCAAGGGTAGGAGCATGAAAGTGTGATATCACCATGAAAAGGGCCATTTAGGATACGGACTAACATGAAAGGGGTCTCAACATACCTACGATGGCACGTAGTTCACGAGATCCGGGGCTTAACCTGAGCCCCGAACCTACTCGGTGTTCGATACTACTCCCAAAATATATATAGTGCTCATAACAATACATACATGAGTTCATGGCTAGTTAAATCATGATAATTGTAAACATGCTTGAATATAAGTGATCTAGCCATGACATGAGACCCGTGAGTCGGCCAAAAACATAATTCATGCATATATCTTGAATTTCATAAAATTATAATGGATAACGTAATAAATTCATTATTCAAAACACAATTCATGTTGGGCTTGTAAAGAACATCAATGGGAAAATGGACCATAAATCGATTCATCA
>JACEIK010005692.1:16506-32966 GCA_018107945.1 Datura stramonium
TATAACTAGATATCATGGAGGCCTTGTCGGCCCGCATAGGACTCCCTATGTTTGTTTGTCTCTGGTTAGCTGTTTATTTTCACAGGTGGCTATAGGCCTTATCGGCCGGGGGTTGTATTTTACAACCGCTATATAGCCCGTTGTTTTCTTGATTCCAGAGTTAGAGTCAACCCTGCACCAGAGGTGCTTAGGCTTAGTCAGCTTAGCAGTTCAGGTCCTAGTAGGGCACCAAGTGCCAGTCATTCCTCCCAAGGTGGGGCGTGACATTAAGATAATAATCCAGTAACTGATGTTTCATCCATAACAATTAAGTGCCACAGCTTCCAAGATCTAGATATTCTACCTCTGTAGTAGAGAGTGTTATAGAGTTTTGCTTCTTGCTCTTCCAAGAAGTAAGGGCTTCTCCAAGGATCTGCTAAGATCCACTTATGCTTTTTCTGTCATATTTGTCACCTGAAAAATGCATCTGAATAACTAATTAAATTAAATTGTTAGAATGAGGATACCATAAACCAAAATATTGAGTTCTAATGAGATAGTGAATGATCATTTTTATTGAAGTTAGATGAGACTCTTAAGGAGTGGACTAAAATCAAGCACACTTGCAGACATTGAACATGATATCCGATTGACTTGAAGTAAGATAAAGCAGAGATCCAATCATTCCATGATAGAGTTTCTCATCAATACTTTTTCTAGATGTGTCATTTTTCAGACAAGTTGATGGACTCATTGGGGTTCCAACAGCTTTTCCTATTTCTAAAGCAAATATATTTAATCAACTCTTTGGTAAACTTGGTTTGATTTATGAAGGTTCCTTCAGTCGACTGATGGATTTGAAGTCCTAAGCAAAAAGTCAGTTCTTCTATTATACTCATCTCAAATTCTCCTATTTTTAAGTCTGTGAAGTTCTTACCAAAGAAGCATCAAAGCTGCAAAAAATAATATCATCAACATAGATTTGGATAATTAAAATATTTGTAGAAGATCGCTGAAGAAAAAGGGTGTTATCAATTTTTCCTTGATGTAAATCAGTTTTAATGAGAAAAGAGCTTAGCCACTCCTACCAAATGTTTGGGGCTTGCTTTAAAGAATAAAGAGTTTTAGAGAGTTTGTAAACATAGTTAGGGCAAGAGGAATTTTCAAAATCGGGAGGTTGTTTAACAAACACTTCTTCTTTAAGAAACCACTTTTAACATCCATTTGAAAAAGTTTAAATTGTTTGAAGGTAGCATAGGCTAATAAAATATGAATAGTTTCCCCCCTAGATGGGAGCAAAGGTTTCATCGTAATCAATATCTTCCGATTGAGAATATCCTTGTGCAACTAACCTTGCTTTGTTTCTTACTACATTACCTTCCTCGTTCAGTTTGTTTCTGAAAATACACTTAGTCTCGATCACAGAAGCATTTTTAGGCCTTGGTACTAGAGTCCACACTTGACTCATTTCAAGCTTGTCTAGTTCAGATTGCATGTCTTTCAACTAGGATTCGTCAATAAGGGCTTCTTCAATTCTTTTAGCTTAAAGATGAGATACTAATGCCAATGAAGATTGATTTTTGAGAGAGGACCTTGTTTATCGCTGAGCATTTGGATGTCCAATAATGAATTCATTTGGATAACTTTCTTTACTACTCCATTCTTGCGGAATATTCAAGACCTTAGTCGACTGAGGTGCTTCTTCTTCACTTTGATCCAATATCCTTGAGGGAGTCGAATTTGATATCTTATCAATGTTCTTCTCCAGAGGATTTGAGGAATTTTTCTCTACTGATGTCTCTGTAGGACGAGAAATAGTTTAACCATATTCACTTACATCATTCTCAATAACACTTGGAGATCATGAATGGATTCTTCCAGAGATAGAGTATGTTTATTAAAAACTCTAAAAGATCTACTTAGAGGAGCATACCTAAGAAAAATTCATGTCACGACCCGAATGAAGGAACGGATCGCGACAAGGGACAAGGAGCCCCGAGAGACTCCAAGTCGACCCATGGCATGAACATACATCTAACTCAACCGATAAAAAACTTAAGAATCAACAAGATAATCATAGCGGAAATCTAAATTAAACATAACATCAGAATACACAATTTGAAGTTGATTACATCCTTTTTCTAAAAACCCTCTACACATGATGAGTTGATGGGACAAGACCCCAACTAACTTGAATAAGCTGAAATCTGAAAGTACATAGGGAAGTCTAAACAAGCATGGTCCTCGGGAGATGAGGACTCACCACAGCGTAAGATGCTAACTCTGGAAACTGACTATGAACAGGGCTGAGCCTGAGAGTCGGGTCCTGTATCATGAAATGATGCAGCATAGAGTATGCGGTCAGTATGTGGAATGTACCAAGTATGCAAGGTAAGTGAAACCGCTTCAGTAAGTAAAATCATTTAAACACATGCATAATGTAAAATATAACAATAAGAATCTGAGAGTAGGGTTTGCATACATTCTTTTTGAAATCATGATCTCATTATAATATAACAAACATCATAACTGAATCGAATGACTCAAAGCTGAAATCTGATGGTCATGAGTAAAACTGAATATTGAGTCAAACGTGTTTTAGAACATATGTAGATATAGAAATCTCATGAATAATAAACATGCAAAACTGAAATCATGAGGAACGATGGGAGACTCGTCTTTTAACTGACATACCACGATAAATCTTACGTGGTCCCAACTATCACACTCAAGTGGGTAGAGCTGTCCAAAGCCTTGTCAGGGCTAGGTACGATACCATGACATCAATATCAAGCTCGTGGCCCAATTGGGGCAGGGGATAGCTCACACGGGAGGTACCAAAATAACATATAAAATAAAACCTACGTTGACACGTAGTTTTGAGGCATAGGGTGATCGACACTTAGCCTACTCGGTGCTAGACACTACTCCTAAAAACATGCATATGCTCTACATTATTTTTCAACGAAGATCAACATCATCTATTAACAAAGCTCAATAATCAAATACATCTCAAATATGAAATCATGCATATGAGAAGCTTTAACTCAAACCATACCATAAGTTGAAAGATAATTGAGAATCTTCACTCCAAAACCATGTGGTAAGCTTATCTCGAAAAATCATAGATCATTATTGAACATGTGGCCATTGCCCAATACTTTCTCATGCTTGAAAATACTCAATTCACATCGAAAACATGATTATAAACATGGGTAGCTTGAAAACATACTTTTCATCATAATATCTCATTGTAATCATACATTCATCACAAATCTCATCTTTCATGAACTTCTCATCAATGGGCCTTTCTAATTCATAAAATTTGAAACATGATTTTTAATTGAAAACATTATAAAACTTTCCCATGCTTCATATTTCAATGGCAAAAATATATTTAAATCATACCCATGTAGAGAATTTAGAGAATTCATGCATTAGGTTAAAACCCCATAGATTAGACATAGGAAACTCATGATTTAGAGAGGGATTGGGCATGGGTGTGAAAGGAATAACCCATTCATAACCCTACATACCTGCTGATAGCTGATTCTTACACTTCTTTAAATGCCCAATAGGAATTGAAGAGAAATTTAAGAACACTAAGCTTGATCACCCTTTCTTACCTTCTACCTTGCATGCATGAATGAATATGGCCTAAAATGAACTTAACCCTTTTAAAAGTCATCATTCATAACTCAAAATGACATAGCCATAGGCCTTAGGATCTTAGGAATTACGGAAAAGCCCTTACTAAAATCGCAGAAAATAACTGCCAGTTGATCCCTATGAGGGACGTAATGACTCTTCATCATGGGCCACGACTCGTGGAGTCGTTCATCAAGTACACTTCTTCTCAAGTCTTTTGGGCTCGTAACGAGAGACTTCATGATTTGTTACTGGGTTACCACGACTCGTGGTCACCACTCGTTATGTACATGCCATGGACTTTTATTTCCCTTCACCATGTTGCTCATGAACCTCCCCACGAATCGGGGTGACTGACCACGACTTGTGGGGTCCTTCCGTTAGGTACACTACCCTCTTCCTTCTCTTTTCTCACTCATCACTCTCCATGACTAACATAACGAGTCGTGGGGCCTGACCACGACTTGCGGTCGCGTCTGTGGGGATCCCATTTCCAAATTTCAAACTCATCATCTGGGCCTCCCCACGAGTCACATCATGACTCGTGGGCTTCTCTCAATGGTCACCATACGACCCATTCTGATACCTGATACCAAATTTTAACATTTCTCTGTTTCAACTCCCGGGTCTGATCTTTGGGCTTTCGGGATATAATAATATCTCCCCCTTGGGAACATTCGTCCTCGAATGTTGGAAAACATACAGAAAAGCATAGAAATGCAATCATCATATTCGAACACTGATCATTTAAGCCAAAAACTAATGGAATGACTATCTCAGATTCAAACTACATAGTTGAACTGATTTTATGAATCATACACACATCCATATACATAAAAGAAACTTGGGAACATGAACTGAACATGAAAAATAAATAGAGTTTGAGAGTAAAGTTGATACCTCAAGATAGAACTAAGCCGGTCGAGAATAAATGTGGGTATCAAGCCATTATGTCTGCTTCGACTTCCCACGTAGCTCCTTCAATGTGCTGATTCCTTCATAAAACTTCAACCGAAGCTACTTCCTTGTTCCTCAACCTTCCAACCTGACGATCCAGTATTTCCACTGGAACCTCTTCATAACTAAGGTTGTCTTTCACACCAACACTTTCCACTGGGACAACTAGAGCTGGATCACCCAAACACTTCTTTAAGAGCGATGTATGGAATACAGGATGCATTGAAGCTAATTTTGAGGGCAACTCCAACTCATAAGCCACTTGCCAACCCGTTTTACAATCCGGATGGGCCGACATAGCAGGGACTAAGTTTCCCCTTCTTTCCAAACCTCATCACTCCCTTCATGGGAGACACCTTTAGAAATACCCAATCATCAACTTTGAACTCAAGTTCTCTTCTTCTCACGTCGGCATAGGACTTTTGGAGACTCTGAGCAGTTTTAAACCTGTCCCTTATCAACCGAACCTTCTCCATAGCCTCATGAACTGAATCTGGTCTTATCATTTCCGCTTCACCAACCTCAAACCAATTTATGGGCGATCTACATCTCTGCCCATAGAGAGCCTCAAATAGCACCATTAGAATACTGGAATGATAGCTGTTATTGTACGCAAACTCGATAAGAGGCAAATGATCATCCCAACTACCCTTGAAGTCAATCACGCATGCTCTCAACATTTCCTTGAGAGTCTGAATTGTCCGCTCCACTTGACCATCCGTTGGCGAGTGAAATGTTGTGTTGAGCTTAACCTGAGTACCAAGTCCTTTTTGAAACGACCTCTAAAATTGAGAGGTAAATTGAGTTCCTCTATCTGATATAATGGACAAGGGAACTCCATGCAATCGAACTAGCTCCTGAATATATAGTTTGGCATAGTCCTCTACCGAATCTGTGGTTTTGACCGGTAGAAAATGAGCGCCCTTGGTCAACCTATCTACCACAACCCAAATAGAGTCACATTGTCGATGAGTAAGAGGCAACCCCATGATGAAGTCCGTGTTGATTTCCTCCGATTTCCAAGTAGGAATATTGTTATCTTGAAGTACACCTCCCGGTCTCTGATGCTCAACCTTTACTTGCTAACAGTTTGGACACTTAGCTATGAACTCCGCAATGTCCTTCTTCATGCCATTCCACCAATAGACTTCCCGTAAGTCACGATACATCTTGGTGGCACCTAGATGGATTGAATACCTGGATCCATGAGCCTCGTGCAACAACCGACTCCTCAAATCATCCACATCTGGAACACATAGGCGACCCTAGTATCGAAGCACACCATCTCCCCATTTGGAGAAGACCTCTACCTTTTGATTCTGAATGGCTTCCTTTAACTTTACCAAAATCAGGTCCTCATCTTGTCTAGATTTTACATCTTTCGCCAATGACGATTCTTATCCATTTTGAACAACAACACCGCCATCGGTCGAATCAACCAACCTAATTCCCAACCATGTGAGTCGATGCACATCCTTCACTAGTTCCTTCTTCCCCTCATTCACATGAGACATCCACATGAGACACACTCTCCATAGAGAGTCTACTATGTGCATCCACCACCACATTAGCCTTGCCCATATGGTAAAGCACACTCAGATCGTAGTCCTTAAGTAGCTCCAACCACCTCCTTTGCCGAAGATTGAGGTACTTCTGGGTAAACACATATTATACACTCTTATGGTCCATAGACACATCCACATGGACCCCGTACAAATAATTTCTCCATACCTTCAATGCCAATACCATCGCGGCCAATTCCAGATCATGGGTCGGGTAATTCTTCTCATGAACCTTTAGCCGCCTAGAAGCATATGCTATTACTTTCCTGAGATGCATCAATACACATCCAAGTCTGATCCTTGAAAAATCAAAATACACTACGAACCCCTCGGTACCCTCGGGTAGAATCAACACTAGTGCTGAAGTAAGTCGAGTCTTCAACTCTTGGAAGCTCTTCTCACAAGCCTCCGATCATTGGAATTTCACATTCTTCTGGGTCAATTTGGTTAAAGGTGTTGCAATAGATGAGAAACCTTCCAAAAACCTTCGATAGTAGCCGGCTAAACCCAAAAAGCTCCGAATATCTGAAGGATTCACCGATCTAGGCCAATTCTTCACCGCTTCTATTTTTTGCGAATCCACCTTTATACACTCACTTGATACCACATTTCCCAAAAATGCTATGGAGTTTAACCAAAACACTCACTTTCTGAATTTGGCATATAATTGGTGATACTTGAGAATTTGCAAAACTACCCTCAAATGAGCGTCATGCTCCTCCTCGCTCCGAGAGTATATCAGGATGTCATTAATAAACACAATCACGAAAATATCCAAGTATGGATTGAACACCCTGTTCATCAAGTCCATAAAAGTTGCAGGAGCATTCGTTAGTCCAAATGACATAACTACAAACTCATAATGACCATACGGCATCTTGAAGACTGTCTTTGGGATATCGCTCTCCCGAACTCTAAGCAGATGGTACTTGGATCTGAGATCTATCTTTGAGAAACACTTGGCACCCTGAAGCTGGTCAAATAAATCATCAATCCTAGGTAGAGGATACCTGTTCTTGACGGTGACTTTGTTCAATTGCCGATAATCAATGCACATACAAAGAGAACCATATTTCTTTTGGACAAAGAGAACTAGTGCACCCCATGGGGACTTGCTCGGTCTAATGAAACCCTTATCTAACAAATCCTTCAACTATTCTTCAACTCCTTTATCTCGACTGGAGCCATTCTGTAGGGACGAATAGATATATGTTGCGTGTTGGGAAGAAGGTCGATATCAAAGTCAATTTCCCGCTCGGGAGGGATTCTCGGTAGATTGTCAGAAAAGACCTCTGGATACTCACATACTATTGGAATTGACTGGATAGTCGGGGTCTCGGGCGTCGCATCCTTAACTCTAACTAGATGGTACACACAAACATTAGAAATCATCTTTCTGGCCTTAAGGTAGGAAATGAAACGACCTGCAGGCACAACTGAACTGTCTTTCCATTCTAAGACTGGCTCACCCTGAAATCTGAACTCTACTGCCCGGGTTCTACAATTGACTGAGGCATAACATGCAAATAGCCAATCCATGCTGAGGATAACATCGAAATCAGCCATGGCTAACTCTATCAAATCTGTTAAGGTGACTTTCTGAAGGACTGAGACCGAGAAACCTCTATACACCCGTCTAGCTATAACTGAATCACCTACTAGAGTAGAGACTAAGAAGGGTTCTGACAAGACTTCGGGACTGACTCCAAAGCTACTAGCCACATAAGGTGTCACAAAAGACAAGGTAGCACCAGGATCTAACAAAGCATAAACATCGAGATAGAAAACTCATAACATACCAGTGACTACATCTGGGGAGACCTCATGCTCCTGAAGCTAAGGCATAGAATCTATTTTGGCGCTGACCGCCACCTGTGCTGGTAGATACCCCCTGATGAGCTGAGCGTATGGGTGGGGCTGCTGAACTAGAAGCTGGGCCTCAGCCCCCATCATGTCACGATTCGTACGTACACTCGGATCGTAGACACAAGACAAGGGATCCCGAGAGACCCCAAGTCAACCCATGGCACATGCATTCAAGAATATTAAGCATAAAACATCGCAAAAACGTCACCATGACATAACATCATGAAATACCAATATTTGCACAAGCTGAATACTACTCATTTGTCTGAAAGCCTCTAATACGTAAGATGGGTTGATGGGACAACATCCCTAACTAACCCTAGACGTACTGAAACATAATCAATAAGAAAATTCATCAAACAGACCTCGGAACACGAGGACTCACCAACAAGATGATATCATAGACTGGGATGGACTAAGGATGAGGATGAGCCTGAGATCCTCACCCTGTATCATGAAATGATACAGTGTAGAAAGTATGCGGTCAGTACGTGGAATGTACTGGGTATACAAGGCAAGTAAAATGGACATATTTAAAACTAAAGTAAACTCATAAATAGACATAGGAGAACGACATCATGCTTACATCAAAATCTTCGTAATAAAACATAAGGCTCAAGGCTTTCAAATCATTCATATCATTCATTATAATAATTGTAAGTAACTTTATCAAAATATAACTTGAGCCAATAAAATAAACATAAAAATGCATAAAAACAGGCGGAACAATGGGAGGACTCATCATAACTGACACCATCATGGTAGAGCCTTTCATGATGCCCCACTGTCTCGTTCAAGTGGGCAGAGCCGACCCTGGCTTGCCAGGAGAGGATCGTGTGTAAGGCGTGATATCACATTTGAGGGATCATTATCAATACATCAGATCATTTACAACCCACGGTGGCACATGGTCATGAGACATCGGCATAGTCCTTTGAACGTCGGGCTGCTCGGTGCTAGACACGGCTCCCAAAAACATGCATATAGGCTCACAAATAAATCATTAGCGTCATGCATAAAAATTCATTGGCTAAGATATAACATTTATCATCATTGATCCCCTTTAAAACATGCTTAGCCAAGAATCAAGGCCCCTTTTCATCGGCCAACATCATAAATCGATAAATCATGAAATTCATTTCATAAATCATAAATCATTCTTCATCATATGGGCATTGCCCAATCCTTCATCATACTCAATTCTTTCAAAATATACTCATAAACACGGGTAACTTGGATTCATGCATTACCATAATCAATAAACATAAAATAATGAATATTCATCATAAATCATAATTTCCATGAACTTCCATAAATGAGAAATTTAGATTTAAGAAGATTGAAACATGATTTTAAAGAAAATAAGACAAAACCTGTCCATCATGCATGATTCAATAATTAAAACTCAATTAAATCATACCCATAAGGAGAAATCACATTGTCATGCTTTGAGTAAAACCCCATGGAATTTGAATAGGAGAATTCATGAATTAACTTGAAATTTGGGCATGGGTGGGCAAGAATTTCACCTATTTTAAAACCCTACATACCTGGGATTAGATGGACTTAAAGTTCCTTGAACATCCACAAAGAATTTGATGAAAATTTGGAGAAGAAGGCCTTGAATCTCCCAAAAACCTCTCTAAGCTTTTGCATGAGAATGGGCATGCAATAGGGACTTAGCTCCTCTTATCACACTCAAAAAATATCCAAAACGACGTAGTTTAGTCCTTCGGGACTTAGGAAGTTACAAAAACACCCTTATTAAAACGCAGTAAATTTCTAGTCGCCAGTCCTCACGAGGGACCTAACGGGTCGTTGCCACAGGGCACGACTCGTGGCCTTGATCCGTTGAGCCCACTACTTAAAACTCCAAGGGAACCCCACGGGTGACTTCACGAGTCGTGAGGTCAGACTACAACTCGTGGTCACCTTCCATGGCCTACACTGCCCATCCCAATTTTGCCAATCCTCCAGTGTTGACCACAGGTGACCTCACGAGTCGTGAGGCCTGACCACGAGGCCTCCTCACTCATACATTGCCAAACCAAGCTGACCACGAGTCACTTCATGACTCGTGGTCACTCCTCACGACTAACCTCACGAGCCGTTCTGTGACCTGTGTGAATTTTTAGTTTTTCTCCATTTTCACTTTCGAGTCTGATCCTTGGGTTCCCGAGGTATAACAATATCTCCCCCTTGGAAACATTCATCCTCGAATGTTAGAAACATGCAGGAAACTCAGAAACAAGCTATCACCAAATACAGTTACCAGTCATTTAAGTCAAAAACTGACGAAATGACTACCTCCAAAAGGAACTACATAGCTAAACTGAATTCAGACATCACATACATTCACCATATCATAAAAAAAACTTGCACGCATGAACTGAAGGGGAATAGTTGATTAAAGGTTTAGGGCAAAGATGATACCTCAAACTGAAACGGAGCAGGTAGGGAATAAATGAGGGTATTTAGCTATCATATTTGCTTCGGCTTCCCACGTAGCTCCCTCAACATGTTGATTTCTCCATAATACTTTAACTGAAGCTACTTCTTTGTTCCTCAGCCTCCGAACCTAACGATCCAAGATTTCAACGGGAATTTCTTCATAACTAAGGTTGTCCTTCACTCCAATGCTGTCTACCGGAACTATCAAGGCTGGATCACCCAAGAACTTCTTCAAAAGTGACACATGAAAGACGGGATGAACCGAAGATAGCTCCGAGGGAAAGTCCAACTCATACGCCACTTTACCAACTCTTCTCACAACCAGGTAGGGTCCAACATAGCGGGGACTGAGTTTACCTTTCTTTCTGAACCGCATGACTCCCTTCATGGGAGATACATTTATAAATACCCAGTCGTCCACATCAAATTCCAAATCTCTCCTTCTCACATCAGCCTATGATTTCTGACGACTCTGAACGATTTTCAACCGGTCCCTTATCAACTGAACCTTCACCATTGCCTCATGTACTGAATTTGTTCCTATCATAGCCGCCTCACCAACCTCGAACCATCCGATGGGAGATCTATACCTCCCCTGTAAAGAGCCTCAAACGGTGCCATTTGGATATTGGAGTGATAACGGTTATTATAAGCAAACTCGATCAAGGGCAAATGATCATCCCAACTACCTCTAAAATCCATAACACATGCCCTCAACATATCCTCAAGGGTATGAATGGTTCGTTCTGCCTGGCCGTCTGTTTGCGGATGAAAGGCTGTACTGAGCTTAACCTGCGTCCCATGTCCTTTTTTAAAAGAACGCCAGAATTGAGAAGTAAACTGAGTACCTCGGTTTGAGATAATAGACAAGGGCACTCCATGAAGTCAAACCAACTCTCAAATATACAACTTAGCATAATCATCTGCTGAATTCGTGGTCTTGACGGGTAGGAAGTGTGGCGCTTTAGTTAGCCTGTCCACCACCACCCAAATAGAGTCATAGTGTCGGCGAGTACGAGGTAGGCCTGTAACAAAATCCATATTAATCTCTTCCCACTTCCAAGTGGGGATGCTGATATCCTGAAGTACGCCTCCTGGACTTTGATGTTCGACTTTCACTTGCTGGCAGTTTGGACATCTTGCTACGAACTCCGCAATATCTTTCTTCATACCATCCCACCAATAGATTTATCGTAAATCCTGATACATTTTCATGGATCCTAGATGAATAGAATATCTGGTACCATGTGCTTCATGCAATATCCGAACTCTCAAATTCTCGACGTCTGAAACACATAGTCGACCCTGGTATCGTAGCACACCATCTCCCCCTTGGCATAAAACCTCCACCTTCTGACTCCGCACTGCCTCCTTCAGCTTCCTAAATATTGGATCATCATCTTGCCTAGATTTAACATCAACCACCAAGGATGATTCTGACCCATTATGTACAACAACACCGCCATCGGTCGAGTCGATCAATCTAACCCCCAGTCTTGCAAGTTGGGGGACATCCTTTACCAACTCGTTCTTTCCCTTATCCACGTGGGACATACTCTCCATGGAGATCCTACTAAGTGCATCCGCCACCACATTAGCCTTGCCCGGGTGGTAAAGGACATTCATGTCATAGTCCTTAAGTAACTCCAACCACCTCCTTTGCTGAAGATTTAGATCTTTCTCTGTGAACACATATTGCAAGCTCTTTTGATCCGTAAATACATCCATGTGGACCCCATACAAGTAATTCTGCCATATCTTCAATGCAAACACCACCGCGGCTAACTCGAGATCATGGGTCGGGTAATTTTTTTCATGAACTTTCAGTTGTCTCGAGGCATATGCTATTACCTTTCCATGTTGCATCAGCACGCATCCCAGTCCGACTCTCGAAGCATCACAATAAACAACAAAGCCATTGGTACCTTCGGGTAAGGCCAACACTAGTGCTGAAGTGAGTCGGGTTTCAACTCTTGGAAGCTTTTCTCACAAGCATCCGACCATTGGAATTTTAACTTTTTCTGAGTCAACCTGGTCAATGGGGAGTCAATTGATGAAAAGCCCTCAACAAATATTCGGTAGTAGCCTGCTAAGCCCAAGAAACTCTAAATTTGTGAAGGATTCACCGGTCTAGGCCAATTTTTCACCGCTTCTATCTTTTGGGAATCTAACCTTATGAATTCGCTTGATACTACATGTCCCAGAAATGCTACTGAGTTTAGAAAAAATTCACACTTACTAAACTTTGCATACAACTGACGATCCTTGAGAGTTTGCAGCACTATTCGCAAATGAGTGGCATGCTCCTCCTCGCTCCAAGAGTATATGAGAATGTCGTCAATGAACATGATCACAAACATATCCAAATATTGCTTGAACACCCTATTATCAGGTCCATAAAAGTTGCAGGAGCATTGGTTAGCCCAAAAGACATAATAACAAATTCGTAGTGACCATATCGGGCTTGAAAGCGGTTTTCGGGATGTCACTCTCCCGAACTCTGAGCTGGTGATACCTAGACCTGAGATCGATCTTGGAGAAGCACTTGGTAACCTGAAGCTAGTCAAACAAATCATCGATCCTGGGTAAGGGGTACCTATTCTTGACGGTAACCTTGTTCAATTGTTGATAGTTAATACACATGCAAAGGGAACCGTCCTTCTTTCGAACAAATAGAACTAGCGCACCCCATGGAGACTGGATCGGTCTAATGAATCCCTTATCCAACAAATCCCTTAATTGATCCTTCAATTCCTTTAGATCGTCTAGAGCCATCCTGTAAGAAGGGATAGAAATAGTCTACGTATCTGGCAGTAGGACGATACCGAAATCAATTTCCCTTTCCGGAGGAACACTTGGCAAATCCTCAGGAAACACCTCTGGATATTCACATACCACCGGAACTGACTGAACAGTCGGGGTCTCGGATTCCACATCCTTAACCCTAACTAGGTGGTACATGCACCCATTAGAGATCATCTTCCTAGCTTTAAGATAGGAAATAAACCGACCGGCTGGCACTGCCGAACTACCCTTTCCCTCCAAAACTGACCACCCGAAAAATGAAACTTCACGGTATGGGTCCTACAATTAATTGAAGCATAACATGCAAACAACCAATCCATACCAAGAATAATGTCAAAATCAGTCATGGCTAACTCTACCAAATCTGCGGAGGTAACCTTATGCAACACAGTGACCGGGCACCCTCTATATACTCGTCTAGCTACGACTGAATCACCAACTGGGGTAGAAACTGAAAACGGTTCTGACAAGGTCTCGGGGCTAACTCCGAGGCTACTAGAAATGTAAAGAGTCATGAAAGACAATGTGGATCCCGGGTCTAGCAAGGCATAAACATCAATATGAAATACATGCAACATACCAGTGACCACATCTGGCGAAGTTTCCTGCTCTTGGCGTGAAGCAAGGGCATAGAATCAGTTTTGGCTTTGAATGCCACCCCTACTAGAAAATGCTCCCTGTGGAGCTAAACGGGCTGGAGCTACTGTTGTCTTGGTGGTATGTTCTCAACCTCTATCATCACCCTGTCTGGCATATGGACATGCTCGATGCATGTGCTCAGATCTACCACACCCGAAGCAGATTTCCGAACCGAGCAAGCACTCCCTGGTGTGACTCTTGTTGCACTTCTCGCAGGCTGGAGAGGTATACTCTAACTGGGCTCCCCTTTGATCCCTTGACCCTAGAGCCCTGCTCCTCTGATCACCCCTGTGTCTAGATGGGATGCTAGCTGACGATGGTGCCGGGGCTAGTGACCTCTGCTGGAATTATGGACGGTAGCCACCACCGAACCTCTAATGTGAAAACCCAACACTATCTGTCCAAGCTCTTTTTGCCTCCCTCTCTCTCACATAAGCCGCCTCCATCTGCTGGGCGTACAACACTATGCGAGGAAATTCCATATCCTGATGAAGCATGGAAGTCCTGCAATCCTTGTCTAAATAACTGTCCACACCATGAACAAATCAGCTCACCCGCGCCCTCTGATCCATCACCAACTCTGCGGCGTATTTTGACAACCGAGTGAACTCAAGAGAGTACTCCAGCACTGTCATCTTTCCTTGCTTGAGGTTAACAAACTCAGTTGCTTTCAATTCCCTCATCTCCCAAGGGAAGAACCTGTCAAGAAAGGCCATGTGGAACTCATCCCAGCTAATAGGGCCTGCTCCCACTGCCCTTCTGTCCTTCCATTTCTTGTACCAAATATAAGCGACCTCTTTCAACTGATATAAGGCCAATTCTACACACTCCCTATTTGCCACCCCCATAACCTGAGTGACCTTCAAGATCCCCTCAATGAACTCATGTAGATCCTCATCCACCTTTGATCCCGTGAACTCAGGAGGATTCATCCTCAAGAAGTATCTAATCTGAGCCATCGCTACATTGCCATTCTATGGAACCTGTGCAACAGCCTGCTGATTGACCTGAGCGGTCAAGGCCTGCACCAACATCTGAATCGTCACCTGAAACTCGGCGTGGCCAGCTGGCTCTAGTGCTTGGGGCTCCGGAATAGGTGGGGCTTGTTGATGCCCATGGTCATTTCCATATCTGTGGCCTTCATCATTTCTATTCCTCCTTCCGTTCATTCTCCTAAGAGCCATAATTCTGCAATCGTGAATCGCACGAATTAGAAGCATGGAAAGGCTTTTCATCGCACGACATAGAACATGAAAGAAAGGGAACATTTCCTAAACATCTAGTAGCCTCTTCGTCATAGGTGTGGCGCGCTTCACACCCATGAAAAATACTCTACCTAATGCGGCTTTCGGACACCCTAGGACACTTCAAACCTATTGCTCTAATACAAAGTTTTTCACAATCCGAACATACACCCGGATCATAGACACGGTACAAGGGACCCCGAGAGACCCCAATTCAATCCATGGAACATGCATTCAACTAATCTCATTTAAATAACAAAATATTAAGCATAAAACATCACAAAAACATAATCATGACATAACATCAGGAAATACCAACATATACACAAGCTGAATACTACTCATTTGTCTGAAAGCCTCTAATACGTAAGATGGATTGATGGGACAAGATCCCCAACTAACTCGAGCAATACTAAAACATAATCAATAGGAAAATTCATCAAACGACCCTCGGAACATGAGGACTCACCAACAAGATGAAATCATAGACTGGGATGGACTAAGGATAAGGATGAGCCTGAGATCTGGACCCTATATCATGAAACGATACAGCATAGAAAGTATGCAGTCAGTACGTGGAATGTACTGGGTATGCAAGGCAAGTAAAATAGACATTTTTAAAAGTAAATTAAACTCATAAATAGACATAGGAGAAGGACATCATGCTTACATCCAAATCTTTGTAATAAAACATAAGGCTCAAGGCTTTCAAATCATTCATAATCATTCATTATCATAATCGTAAGTAAATTTATCAAAATATAACTTGATCCAATAAAATAAACATAAAAATGCATAAAAACATGCGGAACAATGGGAGGACTCATCATAACTGACACCATCATGGTAGAGCCTTTCATGATGCCCCATTGTCTCGCTCAAGTGGGCAGAGCCGACCCTGGCTTGCCAGGTGAGGGTCGTGCATAAGGCGTGATATCACATTTGAGGGGATCATTATCAATACATGATATCATTTACCACCCATGGTGGCACGTGGTTATGAGACACCGGTGTAGTCCTTTGAACGCTGGGATGCTCGGTGCTAGACACGGCTCCCAAAAACATGCATAGGCTCATACATAAATCATTGAAATCATGCATAAAAATTTATTGGCTAAGATATAACATTTATCATCATTGATCCCCTTTAAAACATGCTTAGCCAAGAATCAAGGCCTTTTTTCATCGGCCAACATCATAAATCGATAAATCATGAAATTCATTTCATAAATTGTAAATCATTCTTCATCATATGGGCATTGCCCAATGCATTATAATACTCAATTCTTTCAAAATATTCTCATAAACA
>JACEIK010005692.1:74033-90734 GCA_018107945.1 Datura stramonium
GTATGAAATCCAAATAGTGTAAGAAGCATGAAATAAAACTACGCAAATTACACTGCGCTAACTATTAATAGAAAAGATTTATAAAAACCCAACACTAGCGGAAAAACCGAGCATGAATAAGGAATCTAAAAGCTGAAGACAAGATATACACACAAACAAGCTTCAAAATTATTTCATAAACTCAATTTCTGATTATCAAAATGTTACATTGAATAATTCATGTAAAATATGCGTACCAAATGGTTTCTCCTCAAGGAATGAGCTTTGTTGAGCTCCAAACAATGGCAATTGCACACAGGATTGTAAGAATCAAACTAAGTGCAAGGCCATTCATGATTCATCTACTTATGCATCCCATTGCAGTCATTTACTAAAAGTTTAAAATCCAAAACATAAAAATCAAATTCAAAACCATAGCACTAAGGACCAACATCAGCAGTAAAACAGAAGCATAAGAGAAATCAACGGTATGATTTCTGGAACCTAGCACGAGCACCACGACCACCAAACTTCTTAGGCTCACATCGTCTAGGATCAGCAACAAGCAAAGTCCTATCATATCGTACAAGTATATCCTTAATCTCCTTCTTCGACTGCTCATCCACATACTTCTGGTAAAATGCAACAAGTGCCTTCGCTATAGACTGACGAATAGCGTAGATTTGTGAGGTGTGACCTCCACCTTTGACACGAATCCGCATGTCTACTCCAGCAAAACGGTGTTTTCCTAACAGTAAAATAGGTTCGAAAGCCTTGTACCTGAGAATCTCTGGTTGGACTAGCTCGATGGGTACACCGTTGATCTTGATCAAGCCTTTTCCGCGTTTGCAGTGGGTTACTGCTACAGCTGTCTTCTTCCGCCCGAAACATTGAACAGATTCCGCCGTTGCCGCCGCCACCTCCATGATGTTCTGCTTGCTCCTGCTTTTTCTACTGAGATGGGAAAAAGCCTAACCCTAAGTCTGGAGGTTTTAAGGGCAGAGAGGGTGAAACGAGGAATTAAATTAGGCTTTTATTTTGGGCTTTGAGAATTTGTCATAAGATTAGTTGAGTACTGAATTTGGGCTACCTTGGGTTTTATTTGTGGGCCAAATCCTATAATTACCAATAATTGGGTAAAATTGGCAAATAGTCATTTAAAAGGGTTTTTTTTTACCCGGGTATACAAAATTGTACAGACATCTATCTAATTTAACAGCAGGATATGTTCTTTTAAAAATAATGAGATTTTCTAAAATAAAATATATACAATCTGATCAATACATATAACTTGCACACAACTTTTTGTTGTATACATTCGGTCAAAACATATAATCTACATACAACTTGCATATAATGTGGTTGTTTATATTTTGTATATCATTTGTGTATATTTTATATGTCATGTGTATATCATTTTATATCCAGTGGTCCATTGCACATACAAATAACATACACTCAAAATATAAATCACATACAATTTATTTATATATCAATTTTTTTTAAAATAACATTTTCTCCTTTCTTTTCGAATTTCAATTAAAAATTCTAAAAGAACTAGTTGGGATACGGCCAGACTGAGCCCAGGGCCCAATTGCTGAAAATTTTCTTTTTCTCCCGTGAAGTTGCTTTAACCATTAACCAATAACCAATTAGCCCTACTGGTATTTGACATCAATTGAAAATAATTTTACCCTACTCGCCGGATATTTTAAATTGTCAATAAGAGTCGTATAACAAACTTAGTTTATCCTCATTATTATATTTGCAGGTTCCTAAACAATTCATACTTCAGATGATATTCAAAATTACTTTAAATTAATCACTTTCCATAATATTTTAGTTGTTGTTATGAGGATTTGTAAGCAATAGAATAACACACATACAGATAAAGGTGTGCAAAAACCGATTTAATCATTAAATTGAATTAAAAAATATTATTAATTTATTTGTATTGTGTTATGGAGCTAACGATTTTTAAATAATTTTATAATTTTTTTATTGGGCTATTGTTTCAGTTTCAGATTTTAAGGTTTTAGTTAATGATTAAACTGATAATCCAATAAAACTATATTAAAACTATCCTTTTATCCCTAATTATATAATAGTGACTTTAGATTTTAAAATAAATCGTATTTTCTTTGCATTTTATAATTGTTGTCTTAGTGCCACTATTTTCTTTCTGAAATAGCTGGCTTGGTGGGGTTCTACCATCAGTGTGAACTATAAACTGTCCTTGTTTTTCTATTTGAGAGATTACTACCATGCTACTCCATTCAAGTTTGCTTTGTAAAAGTAAATACATTTATTTTAGCAGTAACTTATTTTAATTTACTTCTGCTTGTAATTTGTGTAGACTTTTATACATGAAGGGAACAAATGAAAACAAGAAAAAACAACAAGAAAAGATTAGAGCATTTTCTTATCGGTTAAATAAAAAATCGAACCATTATGAACCAAAAATTGATTAATCAAAAACTGATAATGAATATCTTAATGGTTTGATTCTCAATTTAGCATGTTTACAAATCAAAAATCGATAAACCGAACTGATAATACACAAAACATGACCAAATTGACCGATAAGCACCCCTACATACAGATGAAAACATACTAATAAAATTGAGTTGTTGTTGATTGTGATGTACAATAAATAAGAGGAGAAAGAGAATTATATCTGTTTGACATTTTACAATTACAAATGAAAGTTTTATGCTTCGGTAGAGTCAATTTTTTTTCTATCAATTGCTAATTCAAGTATGAAATACATATATGTGTGTAATTTTATTTTATGCTTTGATAAATGATAACTAACATTTTGATGAATAGATATGATACAACTATTAGAAAAATAAATGTGAAATAGAATATCATTAAAGAATTATATGAATTAAGAAGAATACATCAAATTTAACTCTCTGTCATGATAGGAATGAAATACCAACATGTTTAAAGTGTAGAAGATTATAAGCAATGACATCCCTTGTGAGCTTAGCCTTGGTGAATCTCAATTGAATCTCGGAACCATTCGATCATCAATAAGCTCAAAATTATGCTCTGAATCCATTTTTTGATTCCTCATTTCGCAACACTTAGCACACCTCTAGCAACAATGACAAACGTTGAAATTTCATTTCTATTCTTTTCTGCGAACAAGATCATCTCCTTTTGAACCTCCAAATGTCTTTTTTGTGATCTTCTGGAACTCACTAATCTTCTCATTAAGAGCATGTTGATTCCATGTCTGATGTTGTCGTATATAAATCTCCAAATGATTAACAATGATCCAAGTCCTTGAATTCATCCTTCGATCATAAGGACAAAAGTAAGCATGTATGCTATTTTGATGTGTAATACATAATCAACTATGAGAAAATTGGAGAAATTCAAAATTGTATATCAAGATATAGTTAGTTCCTTCACATGTTCAACCTGTGATTTGCTCAGAACCATTGCTCTCAGTGAATCGCTATAACGACTTGTCTGTCATTACGGGAGGGAAAAATAAGTTTGGAACACCCTCTTTTGCCTAGGTTGTAGGTGGAAAGGTGTTGGGTTAAAATTTGAGATTTAGGATTGATCTGTGTGCAAGTAATGAGAGTTACTGGTTACCGGGGAACCGCTGCAGTGCGAGAAAAATTGCTGCAGCGAGACCGTTACCACGGTCGAAAGCCCGCCGTAATGGACCAGGATAGTAATCGTCAGATCCGCTGTGGCGGCCTCCTGAGAGCTATAGCGGATCCGTTGCAGCGGACAATGGAAATCAATAAATGGGTTTTAAGTGGAATTTCAAGGGGTTTACCCCATTATTCAAATCACGACTTTTGCGAAACTCAGAGCGATCTTCCAAGGCCAGGCGATTCTCCTTCCTTAAGGTTAGAACTTTGATCTATTCTCTCTATTTTTTACTCCCTAACCCCGTGGAATCAAAGGGGAGACCCCTAATGGTGAAATTCCTAGTTGAAGAATCCTAGAATGATGAAACTAGAACTGATTAATGAAGAACTAGAGGGTGTTGGTTCCTAAGTCTAGAAGGGAGTAATGAGCGCCTTTTGGGGGATTATGAAGGCATGTGCGTAAGGGTAGAGTAATGAAGACCCGCAATTCAATAAAACAAGACCATTAGCCCTAGTAAAGTCCTAATAAGGGGCTGGAGATTGGAAACTCCATGACTCAGGTTAGGAATGATTACTATGTGAATGGAATGGAATGAGTTCCTTAGTGGGTAGCGAGGGAGACTGTATCATCGGGTAAAATTGGGGGGCTTAAATGTCCCAGACCCTTATTTGAAGAGTAAATAATAGATTACTCTACAATTGTTGTTGTAGATTTTGAATGTTTCGAGGTACTGAGGAAAGGTAAGGCTCCAGCGGAGTAATTGACATTCTAATCCTCCAATCAAGGTAGATTATAGTTTTGAAAGAGTTAGAATTTATATAATGGTATGTATGTGTGTGGAATGATAATGTGTTGTATTGGTCCTTAGACATTATTGGTTGTAATAATTCCCAATTAAATTCAATTGTTGAATGAATCTGATATGATGTGGAATTGAATGTTTGAGATATCGCACCCGTTCTTTGTATTTACCTATAAGTGATCGATGAATCATTTAAATATTCGAGTTGAGGGAGGTAAGATGAGGCCTCCTAAAGGTCAATTCAATTGACGTAGTGGTGAAGTACCGAGATATGAGAATGGAAGTGGATGACATATTTTGTCCTGAGAGGAGTGGCTCATGCTCGAGGGGAGCATCTGGGAAAGCGATTATGATTGAGTAGCTCGAGTCTGAAAGGAGCATTCGGACAAGCAGATAAGTGGGAGTGGGTATCGCACCGGTACAGTACATGAATTTCTAGAGTCCCTTGTAGGTCATAACTGGAAAGACAGAAATAAGACCCTTTGGCATGTGTGTACATATGATGATCAGTTCTTGAGTGGTTATGGTGATGTGATAGAGGTGTGTCCCAGCATATCACCACTTGTTACGATACTTGAGTGAGTATGAAGAAATAAGATTGGTTCGAAAATGTGAGAACTTGAATGAACTGAATTCCTTGGTATTTGGTCTATGTGTTAGCAATGTTGATGTGTTTGTGATTATTGACAATAATTGTAAAGTCACATAAAAGTTTGTGATGAGTTGCAGAATCTGTTGTGAGTAGTTCATGGAATATCCCATGTAGTTATTATATACTGATTATTGGACTGACAGTAATGAGTAACTTGTATGGTTGTAATGAATGAAATGTTGAAAAAAAGCTAAAAAGGGAACTATAGGTATACAATTAAGTCGAGTTACTGCCAAGGTAGTATCATCGCAGAGGTGCCTTTACCGTTGTGGCAAGACCATTGTAGTAGCCAAGTGACTGCTGCAGCGAGGCTCAATCCAGTGAGCAGAACAACCGAACACTCTACATAAATTATTCTAGAATGAGTATTATTTAATGAACTTATGTTTTGGATACTTGCATGTTGTTGTTTCACTGTATATGTGTTATTATTTAAGATTGGCCAATGATGCCTACCAGTACATGGTATTGTACTGATGCTACTCCTGCACTTTTTTTCTGAGTGCAGACCTCGATCTAAGGAGATCATCTCGACCCCCAACTCTAGAGTAGCAACGTGATATCGGAAGGTGAGCAAGCTCAGAGGTGTTGTACGATTCCACCGATGGAGATGTCTTTTTCTTCCAGGCATCATTTTGTCTTGGATATTCTTAATTATTTCTCTCTAGATTTTGTTAGGTAGACGTCCTTTCTTACAATGACTTTCAGGACTTTTAGGTTCTGGGAATTTTATAAACGATTTCATGTTATTTTTATTTCATTTAGTTAAAGCTTTGGTTGCTTGTCATTTGTTGCGAATTATTTATGTGTTTTGTGGAGGTTGAGTAATTATCTGGGAATTTGTTGGTTCGCCCACCGAAGGAAATAGTATGGGTGCCAATCATGATCACTTGGGTCATGACAAAATTAATATCAAAGCCCTTGGTTCGTTGATCTCATTGTATGAGGATGAGTCTAGTGGAGTCTCGTGGATCGATGCGGAGATGTTCATTACTTATCTTCGAGAGGCTACAGGACTTTAGGAAAACTCCCTTCTTTCTTTTCTTTCGTGTTATTACTTGATTTCAATTAGTATCTTGGTGATCCAAATTAGTATCTAACAATTCTTCTTTCTTTCTCTCATAGATGGTGAGAACACGTGCAAGCGAAATCCGAGAAGAAGCACCCAAGCCAACAGTAGCAGCCGCAGTTCGCGGCAGGGGATGGGGCTGAGGTCGCAGCTGAAGGTCTTCTGTTGCTAGAGGAGGGGCCCACACTTTTGATCTGGCTCGAGAAAGGTCAGCATCTCTAGTGCCTCCAGTGGTTCAGGAAAGAGTGGTACTAGAGGTGGAGGTTTTGCCACAGGGATAGGCTGCAGCCACTCCAACATCCTCCGAGGTCCTGAATCTTCTGAGCGGCCTCGTGGGTAATGGGATAGCACCAGTGACTCTATCAGGGCAGTAGTCGGGGATACAATATGTAGCTACTGTGGCTCCCCATATAGATAATATTTTTGAGGCCATGATATTCCCCTAGGCCGGTAGCTAGACCAATAATGACTAGGGAGGAGCATGACTTGTTTTGGAGGTTGATGAAGATGATGCCTCTCCCCTTCTATAGCACTGAGGCAGAGGACACCTATGAGTTCATTATCGAATGCCACGAGATGCTCCATAAAGTGGGGGTAGTGGACAAGTATGAGGTGGAATTTGTCACCTTTCAGCTGATGAGAGATGCTAAGCTTTAGTGGAGAGCATTTGTGGAGTGCATACCTGCGGGGTCACCACCACTGACCCAGACTTAGTTCTACTCCACCATCCTGGATAAGTATAGGTCTCATACAATGTTAGATCAGGGGCAAGATGAGTTCACTACCATCGAGTAGGGGACCTCTTCAGTTGCAGCCTATGTGGCTCGATTTCACTCGGTGTCTAGTCATTGCCTTGCCCTTATTTTCCACTGAGGAGGAGAGAATCAGATAGTTTGTTAAAGGCCTGAATGTAGGCCTTCAGCAGTCAGCCCTCTAGATGGTCTCTGCAGGTAAGTCCTTCCAGGAAGTGGTAGAGTTGTGAAGAATGTGGAAGGGGTGAAGCAGGACGGGTATGTAAGGAACGTCCAAGAAGAAGGCTCGGAAGGTGGGTACTTTTAATGGTTCCTTTGATAGGACTCCAATTCCCGAGGGGAACTTGGGGTGTACTATTCAGTCATCTATGCAGGTTTTAGTCGGGGGTCCATCAGGGCCCAATTAGCGACTTTTAGGTGTAGTTGGGAGCACCTATATAGTATGCTCATATTTTGGGGCTCGTCCTATTTCCTCCCTTCCAGCTTAGAAACCGGTGATTGATAAGGTGTGCCATGAATGTAGGGAGTATGGAAACATCGTGGATGGTGTCCCAGATTCTGTTACGGTGGGCAGATTCAACACCCAGCTCCTCGAGCTTCAGCCCCTACAAGGAGAAGAGATAGTGCATTTAGCAAGGATCACCCACAGCTTGGGCGGGGTAGTCAGCCAACAGTTAGAGGGGGCACCCATCTTGGTAGAGGAGGTATTTAGACGGGAAGGGGTGGTGCTTAGTCCGACAAAGGGGTTATACAACCTAATAGGGGCGGGACTCAGGCAGGTAATCAAACCCACTTCTATACGTTTCCCCCTTAACCCGAGGCAGAGGCTTCAGACATCGTTGTCACAGGTATGATTCTTGTATGTGACAAAATGGCTATGGCTTTATTTGATCCTGGTTCTATCTTTTCCTACGTGTCTTCTTATTTTTCTGTGAGATTGAACCTTGCTTGTGATGTTTTCGATATTCTAATTCATGTTTCTACTCATGTGGGGGATTCTTTGGTTGTGGATAGGGTTTGTCGTGCTTGTTCGGTGGACCATATGGGTTGTGATACACAAGTAGACTTGGTGATTTTAGACATGGTAGACTTCAATGTGATTTTGAAAATGAGCTGGTTGTCTATTTACCATGCCTTTTGGATTTCCATGCTAAGACAGTCACCATAGCGATACCAGGGTTGTCTAGGTTAGAGTGGAAAGGGAGTTGTAGCCCTACTCCTAAGAAGCTTATCTTTTTCATTTGTGTACAGAAAATTGATAAGGCGAGGGTTTTCAACATATT
Organism: Datura stramonium; assembly: GCA_018107945.1. NCBI lineage: Eukaryota > Viridiplantae > Streptophyta > Magnoliopsida > Solanales > Solanaceae > Datura > Datura stramonium. Next base: position 82,189 of record JACEIK010005692.1, read on the forward strand.
TAGCCCACATTCGGGATACCAGTTCAGAGGGTCCCTTCATAGAGTCCATCCCAGTAGTTCATGAGTTCCTAGAGGTATTTCCCGCAGATTTTGCTAGCATGCCGCCAGACCGCGATATTGACTTCTGTATAGATTTAAAGCCAAAGAGTGATGTGCCGCAGATCTATGACACTTTCAATGCTTAAATATAGGGAAAATTCTTGTACTTGGGTATGTTTATACATATAGTAGGTTCTTTTACCTTGTTTTCAGGGAAATCAGGTCTGGGAGTTGAATTTTGGAAAAAGAGCTGAAATAGAGTAGAAAATGGCTTGTCGCAGGTCTTAGTAGGAGCTGTACCATCCTGATACAAGTCGTACCTGACACCCATAGCATAAATACAGAGAAAGTGAACAAGTGTAGAGCCATCCTATGAGTGATAGTATGAGCCATACCACACAGGTACGAGCCGTACTAAGTGTTTGTGATATGAGATACAGAAGATGGGCACTTGCTGAACCTAGTGGTATGAGTGACAGCCACGAGTCATGATGGAAAAGGTATGAGTCATCCTAACAAACTCGTGGTAATATTTAGAGAGTTGGGTACTTGGCAGATTCGGGGCACGACAAGATTGCACAAGTTATACCAATATAGTACGAACCGTAATGACCTGTATGAGAAACATCAGAGATGCCAAGTTTCAGAAGTTCAAACCACGACAAGCTCTTACGACTCATAGTATCATTGTACGAGTCGTACCGAACTCTAGTACATAAGAAGACAGAAGTTGTAGACTTGTATTATGGAAGCTTCCTATGACTCGTAGTATCATGCTATGACTTGTAGGATGACTTGGAAGCAGAATCCCTGTTAATTAGAAAAGGATTTCATTAATTGTATAAATACTTTTAGGTTATTTTTCGTGTGAGAATACGATACTTTTCAATTGTAATTGTAGTTTTTTGGGTTTCCTAACTTCCTGGAGAGAAAATACTCAAATACTTTGACAGAGTTCATCATTGTTCTTGGTTTTGACAAGTTGATTGTGCAATTGATTCTTGGGTTTTTATTCCATCAATATTGTAAGGGTTTATTTATGTTTTCTTCTATGAAATCTGATTTTATTCTTGCAATCATGAGTAGCTACACCTTCACAGCTAGGGTTGGGGGAACCATGGTGGAATAAAAAACTAAGGTTAACACAAAGTTACTCTAAACCAATAAGAATACTTGTATTGTTCTTTTCTTCATGTTTAATGTTTCTTAACCGTGTGCAGTGTTAGGACTAGCCCGAATTCTCTTCTTGCTTGAATCTAGAGAAGTAAAGATTAGGAAAAAAAGAGAACAACAAAGCCTTGAAATTGAGTTTCATTGAATAGCTTGAGCTGTGGTTGCAGGAAAGTTAGTTTGGAACTATTGATAAAGGTTAAAGTGAAATTACTCATGAGACCTAACAGGGTGATTGAGTAGAGTCATCTAATAAGGACGAATCATTCATTTGGATGAATATAATTTTATTAGTTATACATTCTAAATATTGGGATAGATCACAATGTAATAATCTGACCTAGTTAGGAAGCCATGGGCTACACTTCCCTAGTTAATTGCATAACTTTGATCACAACACCAGTTCACAATACTATTACTTGATTACTTCTATTAAAACCCCTCTTTTAGGAAATAATTAAACTAAAAATGTGTACTAGCATTAACCTATATCTTGACCATATTCCCTATGGGATCGACCCCAACCTTAGTTAGATTCTTTATTGACAACATCCACATTATACTTCTTAAGGGGTGTAATTTGAGCATTATCAAATATGACGCCATTGCTGGGGAATACGACTTATGATTAGATTAATTGCTTTTATTTAACTTTTGTCATTATTTCCTCATTTATGCTTTCTTTTCTTTTTGTTTTACACATGTGACTGCTTGGTGATTGTCATGTACACAGAGTAGCGGAAACCCTCTAGCCCCACATAACCAAGATCTTGAAAGAACACTGTGAAGACTGGCTGATTTTGGGGACCCTAGAATAGATGGAGGCTAGTTGGTAGCTGAAGCTCATCGAGCTAATGAGGCCCATCAGATGATGCCCAAGAAGAGGTTGACAATGCTGGCCGGAATAGAAGGGGCAACAGAGTGTGATCGACACCAGTTCCATAGATATTCTCCTTACTTTGATGATGACGAGGACCCGGATATTGATGAATCTGAGTCAATAGGAGCTATTGTACCCCCACCTTTGCTTACTGGTGCAAAATTCGATATTACTAGCACAATAATTCAGTTGCTCAACATGAAGGGAGTGTATAGTGGTAATGCAGCTTATGATGCAAATCTACATTTGATGAACTTTGTAGGGATATGAAAGACTTATAGATTGCTAGGAGTGAGCTAGGATGCTACTAGGCTGAGGTTGTTCTCGTTCTCTCTAGCTGGTGAAGCTACTTTATGGTTATCGGAGTAGCAAAATGACTCCATCACCAACTGGAAGGAGCTAAAATATGCCTTTATAAAGAATTTCTTTCCACCTTCTAGGATGCTTTAGTTAATGGATGAGATCTATAATTTTTCATAGCCCAAGACTGGGGCACTTCATGAAACATGGCAGAGGTTTAAGAAGAAGTTGACTAAGTTTCCAAATCACAGAATTCCCAATGAGAGCATGTTGGAGATATTTTACAGGTCTTTGAACAATAGCACCAAGGTGATAACATTCAAATTCACTCGTAAAGAGAGAGTGTAAATGGTCATTGGCAAAACAAATATACCCGACAGGCGTCAGGGTCAAATCCCACAAGGAATTGAGTTGATAGTCCAAGAGTTATAAACTAACTCAAACTAGAATGCATCGTTGTTCAACATTTAAAAAGTAAAAAAGGGGGAAAAAGGAAAATAACATCAAATTCTAAATTAAAACTAAGTGGAGGAAATTCCAATTGTTGCAATCACAAGTGAGATGGCTAGGGGTATGTTATTGATGAGCTAACAACTAAAATGGGATTTACTTCATTGTATTAGATTCTAATTTAGCATAGATAGCAGTGGATAAATTACATACTCTCATTTTTCAACCACAAGAATGTTTATGCCTTGAGTTTTCTCAAATCCCAAGGCCAAATTCAAATTATCAACCACGAAAACTTGAGGAAGAATTAAGCTATCTCTAGCCTTGAGCCTTTAATGGAGTGAAAATGTGGGTTTTGATTATCTCCAGATCAACCCCACACACTAATACTCCAATTCCTCCCTATCATCTTCTCACCTTTCTCTCTTAAGCAAAAACAAGAAAAGTAAAGCAAAATTCATACTTACAATCATCAATTTTTACAATTAAAGCTTAGAGAAAATAATAGGTCTATACTTGCAATAAGAATCTAATAACAATTAATCAATATCCATTCAAGTTTATAAATCCACCATGCACACATCCTTAGCTAGCAAATTAGCTACTCATATCTAGAGAGAGAGAGAGAGAGAAAATACCAAGAGGAATTCTCTCAAAATTTATCATGTTGCTTCACAAGGTCTTACAATGGTGGAATTCCCCCAAAATGGGTTAAAGGAAAAGATGAAGAAAATCAAATTCTATCTCTACAATTCTATGTCGACAACAATCTACCCAATTCTATGGATTGGTTCATGAATAATGAGTGGTGTACAATGAGGGTTATATAAATATCTATACTTTCTTCTGTACAACTTTTTACAAGTGTCCTTGGGGCTTCTAGGTACTTTGAGACCCTTTTCGGACATTTTTACCCCTTTTTGGATGACTTCACTTGTGAAGCACCAGCATTTCGCTGGTGCCAATCCGCAAACAACCATTTTCTCCCCAATGGAAATCAGTGAACTGGCAGGAAGATCAGCGCTTGGACTGGCGGTTGGCCGGCGATTCGCCACTGCGGAACCGCGGCCGCAGATGCCAAATTCCTGCCGAAAAGTAGCAATTGTATGTCGCTCGTGTCTTGCATTCCCGTATCTGCATTTCACCATTTCAAAGCATGTCCTTAGCACCTCTTTTTGAGTTTAAATCTTCCATTATATTTGTATCTTTTCCTTCAAATGCCAACTCATCAAATTTTATGCTTTTGCTCAATTTCATGCTTTCTCTACTCAAGTTAAATACATACAAAGATCAACGAGAAAGGGAATAAAATTCACCTAAATGAATTGAAAACTAAAAAAAACTTATGTCTAAGAGCCTAATGAGTTGGTAAATTACTAACTCATCAAACCCCCAAACTTGAACCGTTGCTTGTCCTCAAGCAAGACATTCTTTCACAAAGAGACTTTACTTAAGCTTAGAGCATTATGGGAGTTGTACACAAAACCTAAAAGCCTCAAGACAACCCAAGAATTATATACCAACTCAAGAAAAAGAAAAGGACTCAAACCATGTTGCACAAGCTTCAATAGGTGACCACAATCATTAATAATATCTTGCATGCATTCCTTTCATTCAAACAAGGGGCATAATTCACCAAAACAGGTTCAAGGAGCATCTCAAGTCATTGACAATTCACATTTAAAGCTTGCCTTAATGCTCGCTACACACTTGTCTCATTCATACCTTTCACTTAGAAACAATTTTAAGCATGTACCCCAAGGAAGTGATGCCACTCAAAACAAGAGAGAATCCCAAATATTTTTAAGAATTTTACACATAGGAATTATAATATAAGGCAAATATACTCACTCTCACAAAGAAATTTAAGTGCATACAAATTGACCCATAGGATTTCTCTTCGTGTGAATCGCCACTAATATAGAGTTACTACACTCAAAATCACTAAGGACTTCTGGGGTATCATGAAGGCTAGGGGTAAGTGTAGGACAAATATTTAGCTTTAATAACTAGAACCTTCCTAATGCCTTTTTTTGTGAACACTTTTAACATCCCATCACACTATTAAGATCACTCCACCTTATCTCTCCTTATTCATCATCCTCATCTTTTGTTTAGCAAGAGCCACCCTTATAACACCTATGGGTTTCACATTTAGCCTTATCTAAACAATAGATAACACCTTTTAACTATTCTTTGTCGTTTGATGATTCGAGATTTTCAACCCATCATTTCATTCATTTCATCACAATTTGGTGCTATATCTCATTGAAGCTCTCATATTTCTCCCTTTTTTTGCAAACCCCCAAACCTAGTCTTTTGCCTCATTTCAAATCATTTCCTTATCTCTACCCATTCTTGGGCTTCAAGCCCCATTTTTCATTCTTCTATCACTAGCAATTAGGGAGGATGGGTGCCAAAGAAGAGGATAAAAAAGGATCATTAGAATTGTAATGTGGTTTCCAATAAAGAAAGTTCAAAGGCTCAAATGTTGGCTAGAAAATATGTTTAAGAAGGTCATTTTGGGTGAAGTGTCTATCAAAAGAAAGCCTAAGTTCATGTTCTAGGTGCAACTCCATCTAACGTTTCACCTTGAATCACACTTAGGGAAAGTTCTAGACAATCATGCATATACAAGAACTAAGTCAAAGGAGTCACCACACAAGGCATTACAATCTAAGGAGTTCACACACTTTCTAAATAACATTAAGAGTATGACTTTAGTCAAGCTAGTTTACGATTGAAAAAGTCAAGCAATGAATGTATAACCCATGGAAAGAGGGTGCTTAGTTTCATTTTGAGTTCCCCCATTTTCTTTTGAAAACTCATGTGAAATTTCAAGCAAGAAATTTTGGTGGTACCTCTTTAAACAAGTTCATAAAAGATTCAAAAAGACTCTAGACTTGACATTTTCCCTTAAGAAAGTCGCCTTTCAATCCATCATTGGGAAATGTCACCGGGTTCAACACAAAAATAAGATAAGAAAAAAAATACTCCTTGGGAAAGGACCATAGTATAAAGAAAACCCTTGGAGTTTATTCAGTGACTACTATCTACAAAGGCGATGCTAACTAACAAGTAATGGTAATTTACCCTTAAGAATGACGTCACCTAATCTATCATAGGTCATATCGTGCATCACAAACAAGTGGGTTACACAGACTTCACCTCCCAACAAGAAAACAAAACAACAAAACAAATAAAAACAACGATAAGGCATTGTCTTTTGATGCACAAGTTTGAACAAAATAAGGGAGGAATGGGTGAAAGAACTCCCTAGTATAATAAAGGCATCTACACTGGAACTGTGTGCAATGTAGTTGGGCCTGTGTTTCATATGTCTAGCATAGATGTGCCAATGTTGAGCAATTTTTCATCCAGGTATTCTGGTTGGCATTTGCGCTTGACCTGTATTTTAGGCATTAGAACCTGTGTTTAGCAGGTCTAGCACCGGTTTCTCAATTTTTCTCCTATTCCACACTTGTTCCACCCCTGCACAATCAAAGACAACATAGACATAAAGTAAAAAAAACAAAGGGAAGATACATGTAAAAGCACTTGGGCTGCCTCTCAAGAAGCGCCTTAGTTAATGTCGCGACTCGACGACTTCAATCTTCACCACTTTTCTCTCCACTTTGAGCTTTTGAATTGCACCCCTAGTTTCTTTTCCATTCTTCTACTTCGCTTGAGGGATGGTGATGTAAAATTCAAGGTAATAAGAAATAGATGTTGCCTCTTGTATTTCTTGATCCTTTAAAGGAGGGATGTGCTTTGACCTTGTTGGCTTGGCATATTTTAAGATGAAGCCACCTTGATCTTCCTCTTCAACTTCCTCCATTGACTTGGTTTCTTCAATTTCCATTTCTTCACCCAAGTTCAATGTTGAAAAATGATAGGAAGGTGGTTTAAGTCGCTTTCTTCTCAAGAATGCTTCTTGCTTGACATGCTCCTTCTCAAGTGCACTAGAGTCCTTAAGCATGATTTGTTGGATGTATCTTGGGGACTCTAGTATCACTTCTTCAACTTTGGCATCTTGCATTACTGTAAGGTTGGTTGATTGGAAAACCTCCATTACCTCTTCAAAGTTCACCTTGGCTCCTTCTTCATCATCATGTTGAGCTTCCTCCCACGAGTCAAGTTGAGTTAAGCCCCATCGTTCACTTCTTCTTGTTATGCTTCTCAATATCTCCTCCGCTCCTTCTTTTAGAGAACTATAGCTTTCTTCTTGAGGAGTCGATGATTCCATGGAAATTTAGGGGTTGACATCCTTTTCCGCATTAGAGTCCCATTCCAAAAAGGCTTGGAGCATGGATTTCATGCGCCCACATGTATTGCTTCTTCCCTCACTTGCAATAATGATTCCTATCAAGCTCAAGAGCACAATTTCTATCATAGCCATTATAACGAGAAGTGAACTAATTTGGGCATCCACCCCAATGTCTACCATGAACACCACATAAAGTGATTCTATATAGAAGAAAGAAGGTGCGCCCATCTCTCTTCTAGGGCATATTTTCAATCTTACCAAAGGTGTGGTCCTCCACAATAGGGTCATGGGTCATCACGATAAAGGCTGAAACCAACAAACTTACCTTTATTCCATAATGTCACAATGCAATTACAAATAAAAAAGAACAAAACAAGATGTAAAACAAAATGCAAAACAAGTTTGAATTAATAAATAACTAATGGATGTCACAACTCAATTCCCCGAAAACGATGCCATTTTTGATAACATCCAAATTCACTCCTTGTAAAGAGAGAGTGTAAATGATCGTTGGCAAAACAAATATACCTGACGGGCTTCGGTGTCAAATACCACAAGGAATTAAGTCGATAATCCAAGAGTTATAAACTAACTCAAACTAGAATGCATCGTTGTTCAACATTTAAAAAGTAAAAATGGGGGAAAAAGGAAAATAGCATCAAATTCTAAATTAAAACTAAGTGGAGAAAATTTCAATTGTTCCAATCACAAGTGAGATGACTAGGGGTGTGCTATTGATGACCTAACAACTAAAATGGGATTTAGTTCATTTCCTTAGATTCTAATTTAGAATAGATAGCAGTGGATAAATTACATTCTCTCATTTTTCAACTATAAGAATGTTTATGCCTTGAGTTTTCTCAAACCCCAAGTCCAAATTCAAATTATCAACCATGAAAACTTGAGGAAGAATTGAACTATCTCTAGCCTTGAGACTTAAATGGAGTGAAAATGTGGGTTTTGACTATCTCTAGATCAACCCTGTCGCGCCCCATTTTTCTCGCGAAAAGCGGGATTCGACATGTGACAACTCTTTTAGAGTTATTAATACAAAAAGTTGCCACCTAACGAATTATGGTGCGTTAGGGCACCTGATTAAACTAACTAACCAGATAACTTTGTTCAACTAGTCTACGTCACCAGAAATTAGGTAAGGGCTCAAGTTACCTCGAAAGAAAGGTGTTAGGCACCTTTCGAGGTCAACAACTATGGGTCCCTTCCGGATTCATTAATTATGTGGGTGAAAAAAGTGATAAGCAAAAGGTTCAATTTTAATTTACTTTATTTAAAATAGTTTAAATAAGCTAGATGATTAAAAATTAACAAAGTATTAAACGAAATTCAAACAGGCGAGAAGAATGATGTTGAAACTAATATATGAAAGAAAAATCTAGCGATTTATACAAATAATAATTGACGTATAAAGACAAATAATAAAAT
>JACEIK010005693.1:0-40116 GCA_018107945.1 Datura stramonium
TACAAAACAAAGGCTAATCATGTTGGTTAGCACAATTCTTCCCATTTATATAAAATCACATGAAAATGTATAAAATAACTTAGACAACACGACTAATTTATGTTATAAAGCGTATCACGGGCATGATATTTTTGCCCGTGATCATCCACCACAACCTAGATGGAGTCATACTATCTAGGAATGGGGGGAAAACCTCTCAAAAAGTCCATGTTGATTTCTTCCCACATCCAAGTAGGAATGTTGATGTCTTGAAGTACACCCCTCGGTCTCTAATGATCGACTTTCACCTATTTACAATTGGGGCACTTGGCTACAAATTCTGCAATATCCCTCTTCATGCCATTCCACCAGTAGATTTCCCGCAAGTCATGATACATTTTGGTGGCACCTGGATGTATACAATATCTAGACCCATGAGCCTCATTCAACATCTGGCTTCTCAAATCACCCACGTTCGAGACACATAAGCGACCCTAGTACCAAAGCACACCATCTCCCCCTTTGGACAAGACTTCTACTTTCTGACTTTGAACAGCTTCTTTCAACTTTACCAATATTGGGTCTTCATCTTGCTTAGCCTTTACCTCCGTTACCAAGGATGACTCTGACCCATTCTGATCTACTACCCCACCATCGGTCGAGCCGACTAGTCTAACTCCCAACCATGCAAGTCGACGTACCTCCTTTACCAAAACCTTCTTGTCTTCACTCACATGTGACACACTTCCCATAGAAAGTCTACTAAGGGCATCTGCTGCCACGTTGGCCTTACTCGGGTGGTAAAGGACACTCATGTCGTAATCCTTAAGTAACTCCAACCACCTCCATTGCCGAAGATTTAGTTCCTTCTGTGTGAACAAGTAATGTAAGCTCTTGTGGTTTGTGAATACATCTACATGAACCCCATACAAGTAGTGCCGCCATATCTTCAAAGCAAATACCACTACAGCCAACTCAAGATCATGGGTCGGGTGGTTCTTCTCATGAGTTTTTAACTGTCTTAAAGCATATGCTATTACTTTCTTTGATACATCAATACACATCCCAGTCTGACCCTTGAGGCATCACTATATACTACGAAGGCATCGGTACCCTCCGGTAAAGTCAACACCAGTGTGAAAGTGAGTCTGGCCTTCAATTCGTGGAAGCTCTTCTCACAAGCCTCCGACCATTGGAACTTTACCTTTTTTTGAGTCAATCTTAAATGGGGCTGCAATGGACGAGAAACCTTCCACGAACCTCCGATAGTAACCTGCTAAGCCCAAAAAGCTTTTCATCTCCGAAGGGCTTACCGGTGTGGGCCAGTTCTTTACTGCCTCTATTTTTCGAGAGTCCACCCTTATACCTTCGCTTGACACTACATGCCCCAAGAATGCTACTGATGTCAGTCAGAATTCACATTTGCTGAACTTGGCTTATAGCTTATTTTCCTTGAGGGTTTGGAGTGTTACCCTCAGGTGTGCATAATGCTCCTCCTCGCTCTAGGAGTATATCAATATGTCGTCAATGAACACGATCACGAACATATCCAAGTATGCCTTAAATACCTTGTTCATTAAATCCAAAAAAGGTGCAGGGGCATTGGTTAGTCCAAAAGACATAACAACGAATTCATAATGGCCATACAGGGTTCTAAAAGCGGTCTTTGGGATGTCATTCTCCCGAACCCTGAGCTGGTGATACCCGGACCTGAGATCTACCTTAGAGAAGTATTTAGCTCCTTGAAGCTGGTCGAATAAGTCATCGATCCAAGGTAAAGGGTATCTATTATTGATGGTGAATTTGTTAAACTGTTTATAGTAAATATACATCCATAGGGAACCATCTTCCTTCAGGACGAACAACACTGGGGCACCCCATGGGGACTTACTCGGTCTAATTAAACCCTTATCTAGCAAATCCTTCAACTGCTCCTTTACGTCTCTTAGTTCTGCTGGGGACATACAGCAAGGAGATTGATATGGGTTGGGTATCAGGCAATAGATCAATTTCAAAATCAATCTCCCTCTTGGGAGGAACATTTGGTAGGTCATTTGGAAATACCTTGGGATATTCACATACCACAGGACTAACTGAATGGTCGGGGTCTCAGATGTGACATCCTTAACCCTAACAAAGTGGTAAATACATCCCTTAGAAATCATCTTTCTATCCTTGAAATAGGAGATAAATAGACCTACAGGTACCGCTAATCCACCCCTCCATTCTAAAATTGATTCCCTAGAAAACCGAAACTCCATTGCCCGAGTTCTACAGTTAACAGAAGCATAACATACAAACAGCCAATCCATGCCTAACATGATGTCAAAATAAGTCCTAGCCAATTCTACTAAGTCCGTGGAGGTAACGTTATGTAATACTTTAATAGGGAAACCTCTATATACCCGCCTCGCTACGACTACATCACCAACCGGGGTAGAGACAGAAAATGGTTTCGACAAGATTTCAAGACTGACTCCAAAGCAACTAGCAATGTAAGGTGTCAAAAAAGATAATATGGCCCCTAGATCTAATAAGGAATAAGCATCAATATGATAAACTCGCAACATACCCGTAACCACATCGGGAGAAGTCTTCTGCTACTGTCGAGAGCCTAGTGCATAAAACCGGTTCTGGCACTGGCTGCCAGCTGAGCCAGTCAGAGCAACCTGCTGAGTCTGACGTGTCACCGGAACTGCTGAACTGGCTGCTAAAGTACGAGCTCCACTACCCCATGACCTAGCTGCAGGGCAATCCCTAAGACTGTGTCCGGGTTTGCCACACCCGAAACAAGCGTTTGAGCCCACCAAACATTTCCTCTAGTGGTTCTTGCCACAAGTAGCACAAGATGGGAATGAGCACTCTGTGCGCATGCTGTACTGACTCCTCAAAACTGAGGCCCTGCTCCTCTGACCGTCCTGTGTCTTGGATGGAGTACTGGCTAAAGATGGTGCTGGTGTAGTGGACCTGTGCTGGGGTTGCTGGTACGATTCACCCTTGACGTAGGCTGGGAGGACCTGTGTCTATCAGTTTTGGCCCTCTTGGCCTCCCTCTGCCTCATGTGAGCTGCTTCCATCTACTGATCATAGAGGACTATCCGTGGGTAGTCCATATCCNCATAGAGGACTATCCGTGGGTAGTCCATATCCTGATGTAGTGTGGTTGTTCTGCAGTGTTTGTCCAGATACTCCGCTACTCACTTGCACGAACCTGCTCACCCGTTCCTTTTGATCCATCACTAACTCCGGGGAATATTTTTACAGGCGAGTGAATTCAAGTAAATATTCCAGCACCGTCATCTTTCCTTGCTTAAGGTTGACAAATTAAGTTTGCTTCAGTTCCATCATCTCCCGAGGGAAGAACCTATCGAGAAAGGCTATGCGGAACTCATCCCAGTTGATAGGGCCCGCTCCCTCAGCTCTGTTATCCCTCCACTGTTTGAAACAAATGTAAGTGACCTCCTTCAGCTGATAAGAGGCCAAATCAACACATTCCTCACTTGTCACTCCCATGACCTGAGTGACCTTCAAAATCCCTTGGATAAACTCCTGTGGATCCTCGTCCACCCATGCCCCTGTGAACTCGGGATGGTTAATCCTAAAAAAGTCTCTGATCTAGGGCGCCGCTGCATTGCCATTCAAAGGAACAGGCGCAATAGCCTGCTGGTTACTTGAGCAATCAAGGAATGCGTCAGAATTTGGATAGCCGCCCGAAACTCAGCATGGGTAGCTGGCTTGGGTGCTTAGGGCTCCTGAGCAAGTTGGGCTTGCTGACGCCCATCATCATTTCCACCCCCGTGGCCTTCATCATTTCTGTTCCTCCTCCTGATTATCCTTTTGGGAGCCATAAATTTTATGAAATAGCAAAACGCACAAATTAGAAGGATGGAAAGATTTTGACCGCACGACATAGATCATGAAAGAAGGGAACATTTCCTAAAACATTCAGTAGCCTCTTCGTCATAAGTGTGGCACGCTTCACACCCTTGAAAAAGACTCTACCAAAGGTGGCTTTAAGACTCACTAGAACACATCTGAACCTATGGCTCTGATACCAAGATTGTCACGACCAGAAAGTACACCCGGATCCTAGACATGGGACAAGGAGTCTCGAGAGACCCCAAGGAAATCCATGTAGGGAGCATAACACTAATTCATTCATATACAGCAGAAAAATTAACCCAGAATTTGTAAACTAACTGAAAATCATATCATGAAATATAAAGGAATCAATGATACAAGATCCAAACGTAAACAACTAAATACTACACATAAGTCTGAAAGCCTCTAATCATAAAAGACGGGTTGAAGGGACAAGACCCCAACTAACCCAAACAGTCTGAAACATAAGATAAACAAGGTTTGAACATGAAGCCCTCCAATCATGAGGACTCACCACTGAAGACTGAGCGGAACTGGGCGCAAGCTAGGGACGACGCTGATCCATCAAACCGGATCCTGAAAATATACAGGTCAGTACTCAGAAAGTACTTAGTATGTAAGGTAAACAAAACAATTCTTCAAAACATAAAAGTTATAGGGGTGGGACATCATGATCAAAAAACTGAAATCATAAGTATATCGTAAGGCTCAATACTTCCAAAAATACTCATCAAACTCAGAACATGCGGGGAAAACATTTCATATATCATAACTTGAGCCAAAATAACATAATCATACATATTTAAAAACCATTAGGATCAATGGGAGATTTCTATAACCGACATACTTCATATGAGCACACATGAAGTCTGACTTGTACCACTAGTTGGGAGGCCATTTATACCTTGCCGAGGGTATGAACTATGAAAAGCATGATATCACTCATGAAGGCCCCGTAGGGAATAGGGGACGGTCATTAAGGAGGTCTCAAGCATAATCCTACGGTGGCATGTAGTTCTGAGATTCGGGCAATAACCTGGGCCTCAAACGTACTCGGTGTTAAGTACTACTCCAAAAACATGCAATGTGCTCATAACATTCATAACATGACATGCATGGCTAGTGAAAACATGTTAATCATAACATACATTAGAGTTTGTGGTTCTAGCCATGGAATTGGGCCCGTGAGTCGGCTAAAACCGTAGTTATAATTCATTAGTGACATGTGGGCATTGGGCATAATTTCAAACATACTTTACATTCTTAAATTCATAATAAAATGATCATGATAGCATTAGAAACCGAAACTTGAAGATATGCTTAAAACATTAAGAGAAGTTCGTTCATGCTTTCGAAATCATCTTGACCATGAAATTCACTAAAATTTTCCCCATAAATGGGAATCCATAATTTTATAGATTTAAATCATGAAATATAAAAGATATATATAAGTAAAATTCAAACCCACAAATTTAACATAATATCACAAGTTTATGTAAGCTTCTGAGGAATCATGCAAACGGGGTTAAGACCCGCAAGAAATTAACAAATTAAACATAGGAAATGGGAAGAAATTGGCATGGGTGGGGACTAAACTACCCATTCAAACCCCACATACCTAGAAATTTTGTGATTCCCTACTCCCTTGAACAACCCTAAGTGAAAGCTTGAAGAACTTGAAGAAAATGGCTTGAAACCCTTCCCACTCCTCTTCTCTAACACTTATAATTTCTAAAATGAACTTAACAAGAGTTTTCATCCCTTAAAGACCCTATTCCGACCTCAAAACGATGTGGTTTAGGGCTCAAAAGCATAGAAAATTTGAAATTTCCCTTACTAAAATTTCCCCAAAAAGCAGTTCTGGCCCCGGCCATGAGTCGTGCCACGAGTCGTACCACCAAGTCACGGATCGTGGTTACCTCTCGTGGTCACTTCACCCGTTTCCCCAACTTTCTGAATTGGTCCACGACTGGTACACCACGACTCGTACGACTATCTAACGAGTTATACTGTCAACCGTGGCACCATCCACCCAATCCACTACGTCTTAACCACTACCCTCACCACGACTCATTGCTACATCCTACGAGTCGTACAATGACCTGTGACGATTCACTCTTGACACCACTGAGATATTCATCATGACTCCTAACCCCGAGTCTACCTTCTCACTATGCTTCTTTGGACTACCTGTGACAAAACCTCAGGCTCCTGATTTCATCACGGCTCAAGTCACGAATCATAGATCCACACCACGACTCGTACCTCGAGTCGTACTGGTGAGAGTTCCAGGTTTTTCTTTAGTTTTCAACTTCAACTCCCGGGTATATTCATAGGCCCTTCCAGGGTGTTACAGATCACATACTAGAGCCAGCCGCCCACGCTGCGTTTAGGGCAACGATCCATATGTTAGCATAGGCCATAATAGCTCAGGTCCAAAATCAGATTGTGGCCCATTATCCTCAAAATGGGATTGCGGCAGCTACTAGGGTAAGGGATTTTCTTAGGATGAGCCCTCCGGAGTTCACAGGGTCGAAGGTAGACGAGGACCCACATGACTTTATTAAGGAAATTCTAAAGATCACCCAGGTTATGGGGGTGAATAACGGGGAATGTGTTGACTTGACCTCCGATCAGCTCAAGGGGGAAGCACATATAAGGTTCAAGCAATAGAGGGGTGCTAGGGAAGAGGGTGCAAGCCTGATAGGTTGGGATAAGTTCAACACCGTGTTCATGGATCAGTTCTTCCCTAAGGAGATGAGGGAGCTCAAAGAGGCTGAGTTTGTGAATTTGAAGCGGGGCAACATGTCAGTCCAGGAGTATGCTTTGGAGTTCACTTAGCTATCTAAATATGCTATGGAGTTGGTGGCGGATCAGTGGGCTTGGGTGGCCTCTTTTTACATTGGAGTAGCAGATTTCTTGGACAAGGATTGCCGGATTGCCATGCTACACCGAGACATCTACTTTCCCCGTATTGTATGGCATGCCCAGTAGATGGAGTCGGTCTATAGGAGACATAGAGAGGCCAAGAGGGCTAGGAGCGACAACTATGGGGTTTCTAAGGCCAGGTTAGGAGGTGGATCACGTCAGTTCCTAGGATAGGTCAACTGCTCTAGCTCCATCTTCGGCTAGCACACCGTATAGGTTAAGGGGAGAATAGAGCAGTAGGAGGCTTGAGGGATCATAGAAGCATGCAGGTGGAGCGCACTTTCCCAGCTTGTGCGAGATGTGCAAAACAATCATCCTGAGAGGTTCCTGGTTTGTGTGGATGCTTGTTTCAGGTGTAGAAAACCCGAGCACAGGATTAGAGATTTCCCTGTAGCCAGTTCTACCACACCAACAGCACGACCCCCTCAGTAGAGTGCCTCCACTAGTTCGGCAGGTGGTCAGCGCTGAAATAGGTTTTATGCCCTAGCGCCTCACCAGGAGCAGTAGGCTTCACTAGATTTGGTCACGGGTATGTTGCAAGTCTTCCATATAGATTCTTATGCTTTGTTAGATCCACGAGCTACCTTGTCTTTCGTGATCCCTTACATTGCTAGTAGTTTTGGAGTTAGTCCTTAAATTTTGTCAGAACCATTCTCCATATCTACTCCAGTTGGTGAATTAGTTGTAGCTATGTGGGTATATAGAGATTGCCCCATTGCGGTGTTGCATATGGTTACCTTCACAGACCTTGTAGAGTTAGCCATGACTAACTTTGACATTATTGTTGACATGGATTGGTTTTTTTCCTGTTATGCTTCGATTAATTTTAGTATTCGTATGGTGGAATTTCATTTTCTAGGTGAGTCAATGTTGGAGTGGAAGGGTAGTTAGGCGGTACCAGCAGGTTGGTTCATTTCCTATCTTAAGGCTAGGAAGAAGATCTCTAAGGGTTGTGTGTACCACCTAGTTAGGGTTAAGGATGTGGAGTCCGATTCCCCAACTATTCAGTCAATTCCGGTGGTGTGCAAATATCTGGAGGTATTTCCTGATGATTTACCAGATGTTTCTCCTTAGAGGGAAATTAATTTCGGTATTGTTCTACCGCCTGATACGTAGCCTATTTCTATCATTCCATATAGAATGGCTTCATCCGAGATAAAAGAGTTAAAGGATCACTTAAAGGACTTGTTGGATAAGGGTTTCATTAGACCAAGAAAGTCTCCATGGGGTGCACCGATTCTATTTGTTCGAAAGAAAGACGGTTCCCTTCGGATGTGTATTTATTATCGACAACTTATTAAATTCACCATCAAGAATAGGTACCTGTTGCGTAGGATTGATGATTTATTTGACTAGCTCTAGTGTGCCAGGTGTTTCTTGAAGATAGATCTCAGGTCCGGATATCACCAGCTCAGTGTTCGAGAGTGTGACATTCCAAAGACAGCCTTGAGAACCCGGTATGGCCACTTGAGTTTGTAGTTATGTCTTTTGGACTAACCAATGCTCTTGCAACTTTTATGGACCTGATGAACAGGGTATTCAAGGCATATTTGGACACGTTCATGATTGTGTTCATTGATGACATCCTTATATTCGCGGAGCGAGGAGGAGCATGCCGCTCACCTGAGGGTATTACTTTAGACCCTCAAGGATCGTTAGTTGTATGCAAAGTTTAGCAAGTGTGAATTTTGGCTGAACTCGGTGGCATTTCTGGGCCATGTGATTTCGAGTGAGGGCGTAAGGGTGGATTCTTAGAAAATCGAAGCGGTGAAGAATTTGCCTAGACCGGTGTATCCTTTAGAAATTCTTAGTTTCATGGGCCTAGCGGGGTACTACCAAAGGTTTGTTGAGGGTGTCTCATCTACTGCGGAACCTTTGACCAAGTTGACTCAGAAAAAGATAAAGTTCCAATGGTTAGAGGGTGTGAGAAAAGCATCAAGGAATTGAAGACCCGACTCACTTCAGCACCAGTGTTGACTTTACCCAAGGGTGCCGATGGCTTTGTTGTATATTGTGATGCTTCGAGAGTCGGACTGGGATGTGTGTTGATGCGACGGGGGAAGGTGATAGCATACGCCTCACGACAGTTAAAGGTTCATGAAAAGAATTACCCGACTCATGATCTTTAGTTGGCCGCGGTGGTGTTTGCATTGAAGATATGGCGAAATTACTTGTATGGGGTCCACATGGATGTATTTACGAATCAAAAGCTTGCAATATGTGTTGAGACAGAAGGATCAAAATCTTCGGCAAAGGAGGTGGTTGGAGCTGCTAAAGAACTACAATATGAGCGTTCTTTACCACCCGGGCAAGGCTAATGTGGTTGCGGATGCGCTTCGTAGACTCTCTATGGAGAGTGTGTCCTAAGTGGATGAGGGAAAGAAGGAGTTGGTGAAGAATGTCCACTGACTTGCAAGGTTGGGAGTTAGATTGGTCGACTCGACCGATGGCGACGTTGTCATGAAGAATGGGTTAGAATCGTCTTTGGTGTCCGATGTCAAGTCTAAGCAAGATGAGGATCCGACTTTGAGAAGGTTGAAGGAAGCAGTGCAGAGTCAAAAGGTGGAAGTTTTCTCCCAAGGGGAAGATGGTGTCCTTCGATACTAGGGTCGGCTATGTGTTCTGGAAGTTGTTATTTGAGAGTACGGATATTGCAGGAGGCACATGGTACTAGATATTCCATCCATCCGGGATCTACGAAGATGTATCGGGACTTGTGAGAAATGTATTGGTGGGATGATATGAAGAGGGATATTACGCAGTTCGTAACCAGATGTCCAAACTATTAGCAAGTGAAGGTTGAGCATCAAAGGTCGGGAGGTGTACTTCAGGATATTAGCATTCTCACTTGGAAGTTGGAAGAGATTAATATGGATTTTATTACAGGCCTACCTCGTACTCGCCGACACTATGATTCCATTTGGGTGGGGGTGGACGGGTTAACAAAGGCTGCACACTTCCTACCGGTTTAGACCACAGATTCATCGGATGATTATGCCAAGTTGTATATTCGGGAGTTGGTTCGACTTCATGGAGTTCCCTTGTGTATTATTTCAGACCGAGGTACTCAGTTTACCTCCAAGTTCTGGCGGTCTATTCAGAAGGGGCTTGGGACTCATATTAAGCTCAGCGCAGCATTCCATCCGCAAACAGATGGCCAGGCGGAACGACCAATCAAGACTCTTGAGGATATGTTGAGGACACGTGTTATGGATTTTAAAGGTAATTGGGATGATCATTTTCCCTTAATCGAGTTTGCTTATAATAACTACTATCACTCTAGTATCTAAATGGCACCATTCGAGGCTCTTTACAGGCGAAGGTGCAGATCACCTATCGGATGGTTTGAGGTTGGTGAGGCAGCCATGATAGGACCTGATTCAGTTCATGAGGCCATGGTAAAGGTCTAGTTGATAAGAGACCGGTTAAAAACTTCTCAGAGTCGTCAGAAATTGTATGCTGATGTGAGGAGAAGGGATTTGTAGTTTTGTATGGATGACTGGGTATTTCTAAAGGTATCTCCCATGAAGGGAGTCATGCAGTTAGAAAAGAAAGGGAAACTTAGTCCCTACTATGTTGGTCCCTACCGGGTTATGAGAAGAGTTGGTAAGGCGGCGTGTGAGTTGTACTTGCCATTGGAGTTATCTTCATTTCATTCCATCTTCCATGTGTTGCTTGTGAAAAAGTGTTTGGGGGATCCAACCTTGGTAGTCCCGGTAGACAACATTGGAGTAAATGACAACCTCAGTTATGAAGAAATTCCCGTTGAAATCTTGGATCGTCAGGTTCAAAAATAGAGAGACAAGGAAGTAGCTTCAGTTAAGGTTTTATGGAGAAATCATCATGTTGAGGGAGCTACGTGGGAAGCCGAAGTGGATATGGTGGCAAGATAACTACATTTGTTCGCTACCGAATAAGTTCTAACTTGATGTATCAGTTCTACTCTATGATCCCATTTAGTTTTCATGTTCAGTTAATGTGTTCAAGTTGCTTTTATGAGTATGAGTGTGTATGTGAAGCATGACATCACTTCAATTATGTGGTTTGGTTAGGAGGTATTCATTTTGTATAATTCCAGTTAAAATAGTTAGAATATGAGTATGATAATCACATGTTCCTACTTGCTGCTTGTTTCCTACATTCGAGGACGAATGTTTCCAAGGGGGAGATATTGTAATACCCCGGGAAGGCCTAACAATAGACCTGGGATTTTAATTTGAAAAGTGCAGAAAACTGGCAAAAACAACACAGAACGGACAACAGAATGACTCGTGGTATCAAACCACGAGTCGTTGTATGCTGTCATTGGTTGGGGAAAGGATGGTGGTAGTGGAGACAATGAGAGGTATGATAACCCATTGTGGGATACAACGGGTTATCCTTTGCAGTCGTAGTTAGGTAAGGCAGAGCAGCAGTGTAAACAACGGGATACCCAACGACCCGTTAGGAGAAACCTTGGGTCATTGGTTGTGATCATTGTTGGAGGGTAAGAATTTCCAGTGTTGGCGATGGTTTGAGACCACGACTTATTGGATGGAACCACGAGTTGTGGTGAGGCTCATGGTAGGGGGTTCAATTTTTATGATGAGCAATCAACGGATGGTATAACGAGTCGTGGGTTGAAGGCACGAGTCGTCCTGTCGACCTGTTGTTTGGATTCGAGACTAGGTTATTCAGCAGCCCTTTCAATGAGCGACACGACGAGTCAATGGTTGTTTCCACGACCCATTGGTACTATTCTTGGGTTCCATCCGGCCAATTTTCAGGGCAGTTCATTAAGGGTATTTTTGATTTTTTCATGATATAAGGCCTTAAACTACGTCGTTTTGGCTTGGGAAACGCTGGATTTTAAGAGGATGATCTATTCTAAACTCCCATTCATGCATGCAAGAACTTTGAGAGGTGATTCGAGGGAAGATTTCAAGCTTTCCACCTCAATTCCTTTAATTTTATTCTTGGGCTTTTAAGGAGCGTTAGGAGTTGATAATCCTAGGTATGTAAGGTCTTCAATGGGTGGATTCTTCCACACTCATGCTCCTTCTATATTAATTACTCTGAATTTAATTGAAAACTCATGGGGTTTTGTATTTGATTTGTATGAAATTAAATGATTTAATTATGGGTCTTGTGATTTTGAAATCTTATCATAATCTCCTAATTTTTATCATCTTTCGAGGTTTAAGTTAAGTATAATATTATTGACTTTGAATTTCTAAATAATTAACCATGATTATGCATGCCCCATGATGTATCCGTTTATGATCCATTGGTGTTTTCGATAAGGCCAACATGAATTATGAAATTATTTATGAATTTATTATGTTATCTATTATAAACTTATGAATTTCACGCATGAGGTACAAGTATGCATGAATTTTATCGATCATGAAATATGTTTTTGGCCGACCCACGGGCCTCATGTCATGGATAGTTCACGTATGTTCAAGAATGTTTACAATTATCATAATTTGAATAGTCTATGAACTCATGTATGTATTATTATGAGCACTATATATGTTTTGGGAGTAGTATTGAACACCGAGTAGGTACGGGGCTCATGTTAAGCCCCAGATCTAATGAACTACGTGCCATCGTAGTTATGTGGGGACCCATTCATGTTTTTCCCTGGCCCAAATGGCCCTTTTCATGTGTGATCACACTCTTCAAGGTTCCTACCATTGGAAAGGTACGAACACCCTCCCAACTAGAGTTACAAGTCGGGCTTCATGTGTGCTCATATGAGGTATGTCGATTAAGAGAATCTCCCACTAGTCCTTATGATTTATACATGTTTATGATTATGAATGTTGGCTCAAGTTAAGGCTCTTCTATTATGATTATGACTATGTTTACATTACGAATGTTTCGAAAAACCTTGAGCTTTATATTATATTACGATAATTATGTTATGAGCATGTAGTCCTACTCTTATGATCACTTATGAGTTTTATACATGTTTTAAATGTCTATTTTACTTACCTTGCATACAAAGTATATTCCACGTACTGACCGCATACTTTCTATGTTGTATCTTCTCATGATTCAGGTCCCAGTTCTCAGGCGCATCCTCACACGTAGATTGACTCGGACTTGCTATTGGCTCCAACGCAGTTGCAAGCGTACGTGGTCGTACAAGTAATGCAGTGGCCCTTTTTAAGAACCGGATGTCGAACCCAAAGGGACTGGACCAATTAAGCGAATTATCAAGTTCAAGTGTTTTAATTAACCTCCACAAGCATTGATTATAGAAATTTTTGATAAATTTTATTTAAATCTAGGGGTGGTCGCAGAAATACTCTGAAGTAATTCAAAGAGCAACTAGAGCTAAGGCCAAATAATCATGCGATACTACGCTTTGTATTGGTTTAAGTATGGAATTATCAATTGTCGTCTCACATAATTACAATTTGATGTTCATGGTCTTTTGAGCCTCTAAACATGACAAACTAGGCTCACAACTACATCGTTGAGCGGGGATGTGACATTCTAGTTCGTGGGCAATTCAATTATAGGAATGTGGTGTACCGGGTTTATGCTCTTAATTACGGACTTTCGTACCTCTAATCGTTTAACTCAACTTAGCTTCACAACTACTTCTTCGAGTGGTGGAGTGAAAATTCTAAGTTCATTTCTTATTATCATCCCGTTTTATCAACCAAGCAAGGCAAAATAGGTATAATTTCTTATCCTAACCGCGAAATATATCGTAAGATACAAACTTGCTCCCTACATTCTTTTGTTCTTGCCTAGGTTTACTTTATCAAGCTTTTATCTAGGTGTAACGTGTGTTTTTTCATGGTGATCATTCATAAAAACAACCATAATTAAGAATGTAAGACAAAACAACAATCAATAACTTAAAACAAAAACAAATTCGCATAATCACAATCATACCTTGTGGCTTCAACCCTAGAGGAAGGGTTCTAGCCACTAAAGTTCGTATAATTACAAGAAAACATAATTAAAGTAATAGAAAACATTAATAAACTAACATATTTACAAGAATTGGTAGAAGAGAAGATGAAATTTAAGAACCCTAGGTGAGTTCTCCCACTTCTCCCTTCACTCCTTGGTAGTTTTTCAGAAATATTACGTGACGAAATATTTTTAGGAGCTAAGGGACCTATTTATAGTAAATGAGAGGTGTATAAAATTATGCCCAGCATGAAAGAGCTCCGTGTCACAGAGGTGACGTGCCAATTTACCTCCGTGACACGCAGGCATCGCGTAGGCACAGTGGAAATCCAAAACAGTCTGCAAGCAGCCCCCTGCCGTGTTGGCAGCGTGTCACGCTGCTTGTGCAGCGCGCTAGGGGCCGTGGCACGTCACTGGTCGTGTAGCCTGCCTACGGTGGCACGTTGCCAACGCGCAAGTGGGCTGTTTCGCGTGTCCCCCTTGCCGACATTCACGTTTTACTTCCGATTCCATGCCTCCACTTCACCATATCATGGATTAGTTCCTCAAGTTCATTTTAAACCTACAAAAACAAGAACTAATCATGTTGGTTAGTATATATATTCACATTTACATAGAAGTACATGAGAATCCATATAATTAAGTCGATAAACAAGACAAAAGTAAGTTATAAAGCATTACTTAGGCATGCGATCTTTGCCCAAGATCACTTGCTCTGTGCGTATTTGGTGAGTCCTCATGTCCCGAGGGCTACTTATTCACTCTCTATGTTATTCCTTTATTTTCTGGATGTTGGATTAGTTGGGGAGTTGTCCCATCAATCCGCCTTTCATGTTTGGAGGATAATCAGACTAAAAGTTGTATTTCACCGTATTGTATAATTATTGGCCTGTTTTCCCTCATGATATGTTATGATTACTTTCTCTATGCTAAGTCTTCCACTCATGTGAGTAAATTAGATGTATTCTCCTTTCATGGGCCGATTTGGGGTCTCTCGGGGCTCCTTGTCCCGTGTCTATAATCCGGGTGTACGTTTAGGTTGTGACACAAATTCGTTCCTTAGTCCAACATAAACCTAAAGGGATAAAGGAATATGTTGCTGCTTTGAAACTCAAGCAGTGTCCTATTCTTACTACTCAAGAGAAACAGTTTGTAAGTCCAAATGGAAATATCACAAATTCACCCATATTCATTTTGGTATTGTCCGAATCGCCTTGTCATATCATTGAATGAAAGTCCAACATGTTGTTGCACGCCTTTCACTCCTTGATACTCCGTACGAAGAGTACCAACATGCTAATCTGGGTGCAAGTGAGGTCACCTTGAACACTGGGATAGTCTTTGTCACGTTATATTCAATTTCAACATGTCCTTAAGAGAACAATATTTGACTGAAGCTTTAAAGGTCCAAGTCCAAATACAGGGAGCTCCAAAAGCTAAAGATGTTATCCAGGCAACTCTTCACTATTAGATAGCTTGGCGAGTTTAGATCCATGCCATCGATCATTCATTTTCAGGTACAGATGATGCTTTACTGCTACATGTAGACGCCAACAACGGAACTACCACATGCACCCAAATACCCAGAAAGATACCAAAGGAAGAACTTGTCAAAATCCTTTCTGACTCTTGGGTTGCCAACTATGAGCGGATGAGAGAACTTCCTATTGAACCTCTTTGATCCACTGAACCAATATTTCTCAAATAGTAGAATAAAACTATAGCCATCCATTTTGACCACTCTCATCTCAAAAAACCAAACAATACAACCTTTTTTCTTCAGATGTACCAACCTACATCTATATCCTTTCCTGAAGATAAAGAGGATGCATTCGATTGGAGCCTTCCAGCTGTCATGAGGGAACATGATTGGATCAAAAAGTTCAATCATGAAGGTCGTGACATATGGTGGTTCTGATGTCCCTTCACTAGACACTTCCCTTGAGATATTGAATGTTATTTCTTGGAATGTTTGGAGGATGAGATTGAATATGTCGAGAAGAGGTCCGAATCGAAAAAAAGAGCGGAGATGCTCCGCAATGAAATTCCATAAGCGATAAGAAGATGGGGATCCATCTATTGGTTCCCTGAGCCGCCCTGGAAAGTATAGATTTCTAGTCTCTTACAAACCTCAAGATTGGCCAACTCTACCTACTATAGCCAAAAATCGTCACAATCCTCAAATTTTTTTGATGAGCGCATCCAGCTCCAGTCATACTCCAAAATTCCCCTCACAACAACCTTTTGAAAAAGATGGTGTAAGCCATGCACCAAAAATACCAAATAAAAATATTATGTTGCCTGCTAGAAAAAAGCCACCAGTAAGTAATATTGAGGCCACAATCAATTAGAAATAAGAAAATGCAATCTGCCAGAACAAAGTGCTGACCAACATCGACATCCCTCATTAACATTGCTCACACACAGAACAAGATGATTAACAAGGTGGAAAACATTGAGAATAAAGTGGAACATACATCCAATCAACATTGCAGTCTTATCTAGGCCTTGGAATGACGACTGCAGAATATGCAATATGAGATTTCTCCACCAGCCACCTCACTTTTCCACTTCTTTTCACAACAACAATAAGATATGGCTGATATTAAAGAGCAAATAAAACAATTGAGACATAGACCGTTTGATCCACAAAGAACCCAAAGCCACTCTCCAAAGTCCTACTTTTTCCTTATGTTGTCACAAACATACTCACCGCCTAAATTGGGCCACCCTGGTACTATCGTTCCTTTCATTCCACATAAACCCATATCCTACACTCAATTATCAAAATAGGAAACTGAGTTTGACATTGCAAAATAGGTTTGCGAAAAGTTAGATGCTCTAGCAGTAGAAAAGCAGGCCAAACGAAGGAAAGAGGTGAGAGAAAGTTCTAAAGAGCAAGATCCAGAAAACATGATGATCTCAAATCAATTTTTTCTGTACCTCTCTAGCTTGGAAGAAAATGATAGCACATGATCCAACACTAAAGAAACAACAGATAGCGATCCTACTAAAAAAGAAACTGAAGAAGCGGATTCTGAGTCAAGTGAGAATCTCTCACTAGAAACCTCTAAGGAAGACAATCCACAAATATACATGAACCGACCAAGAGAAATAGAAGTTTCTGAAGCTGATGATGATCATGATGGGATGACAGGTGACCTAATTCTTGAAAGAAGACCAGAATAACCAACACCAAAATTGGTTGGAATTGGGTTCCATACTTTCACACTCGATGATGTCAAGGTTTCGAAATGGCCTCAAAGGATCAAATATTTCCTTAATTGGATGGTGACGAAAAACTTGGTAGAGCGAGAGAGGTATCTAATACTATCATAATTCACGTCAATGTTCTATGGCATCCTTAGAGAATGGTGGGCCTAACTAGGGATACATGATAAAAATACTTTCCTCACGTCCCAATACTTTTCTTTCAACATCATAATTCTACATGAAGTCTTTTATGGAGATACAAGCCAAAGGCAAGAAAAGTTATGAAGACAATTCTTCGAGATGAAATGTGTATCATTTCGACAGAGATGTCATTGATATTCATTTCCAAAAAATGGAAAAAGTATACTTTAAACTTAGTGGAGATGCCAGCTTGAAGCAAGCCTTTGTTTTATCCTTGCTAAAGATGTTAGCAGGACAAACCATGACGATTGTTGAGGAAAAGTTCCAGTCAATCAAAATCCCCCCATGTCGGCTATATAAGACACGCAATTTTCATGGCACTGGAAGATATATGTACAAATAGATTTGTTCTAAAGTAGATCATGCACAATAGTCCAGCAATTGATAAAGCTTGTAACAGAATTGACCTAATCACCAGGTCCAGTTGCTTTTACCATGCGCTCAAAAGGCAAAACAGGTTCAAAAAATACAAGAAGTTCGAATGGAAAAAGCCTACCGGCGGAAGATCCAAATTCACCAGGCGAACAAGATACTTCAGGAAAAAGCGTTTAGGAAGGTTCCAGAAGAATGACAGATTCTTTATCTGCCACAAGATTGGGAACTTTGCAAAGAACTCTCCTCATGCTAGTAGATCTATCTGAATTCTTATTGAGATAGAAGAGTATGCTGATGTCGCGGACAATGATCTTGAATTAGTTCTTTTAGCAGAAAATGAACCATCAGAAGACACTCTTTTCTCCATGGACGTATATGAAGAACATGGGAATGACCATTACCAGATTTCAGATGCTGAGGGAGAGATCAACAACATTATTAATATTCCTCAGGTCCAACTAAACGTTTATCCATCCAAATGGGATAAGTCAATTCAGGCTATTGCCTTTATGATACTGGTGCAACTCGATGATCAATGGATTTCCCATTTCAACAACTTTAATATCTTATCAGATCGAATCCTAAAAACCACATTCATCACAAAACACCCAATCACAATTGAGTTCTTCCCTGGATTAAAGTTTATAACAAAGCTATTCGGATTAGATGTCCTAGGAAAGGATCTCATAATTGGGTTTGACATCTACATACAACTCAAGGATCGACTCTATATCAGAGCTTATGGAATAGAGTTCAAAAAGTAATTCAAGCCATACTCAAAAGTGTCACGCCTATTCCAGATAACTAAGGATGAGCAGATTAGAGAGATCAAACAATAGTTGATAGAACATTCATGTGCTGAATTCCACAAGGAGTTTATGAAGAAGTGCAAACATCCACTATGGCTGAATGAAGAGTTTTTCATCAAACTCCCATTCAAGAAGAATGAAAACATCAACCCAACCAAGGTAAGCCACTCTGGCATGAAGCTAGGGCACCTTGAGCTTACAAAGAAGGAGTGTGCTGAACTCATGGAGTTTGGACTGATCGAACCATCTGATTCTCAATGGGCATGTGAATCTTTCTACGTCAAAAAGAAAGTTGAGCAGACAAGAGGTAAACTCAGATTAGTCATAAACTACCAGCCTCTTAACCATTTTTTCCAAGATGATAAATTCCCTATACAAAATAGGCTCACCCTATTTTCACAAATAGCCAAACCTAGATATTTATCCAAGTTTTATCTTAAATTTTGATTTTGGTAATTAGGGATACATCATGAGGAGAGACCAAAAACAGGATTTCGTATTCCTGACAAACACTTCCAATAGAAGGTTATGCCATTTGGGCTGAAACCTGCAACCTCTCTATTCCAAAAGGCCATGATCAAAATCTTTCAACCTATCCTCCAAACCTTACTAGTATACATTGACGATATCCTATTATTAAGTGGTACTTTTGATGAACATCTTGCCTTACTCCATCATTTTCATGATATAGTGAGAGCAAATGGAGTCATGCTCTATACAAAGAAAATGGTCCTTGTTCAAAAGGAGATTAATTTCTTAGGAATGCATTTTATCAATGGAGCGTACAGTCCAGGTCCACACATATGTTAGGAATTGCTCAAATTTGTGGACACCAACATCACCACAAAGCAGCTTCAACAAGTTTTAGGGGTGATAAATTATGTTGGAGATTTTATTCCTGAAGTCGCTAAATATATCTCTCGACTTACAAAGATGCTCAAGAAGTATTCCCACGCTTGGGGTAAGGAGAAAGAACAAACTGTCCAAAAAATAAAGCTGGTGTCCTAACAGGTGAAATCTCTCCATATTCCTTTAGACGAAAAGAAGATATTGCAGACTGATGCCAGTAATGAATACTAGAGTGCAATTCTTATAGAGGAAAAAGATGGCCATAGGAAGATATACGGATATCTTAGCGGAAGATTCGAAGTTGCGGAACAACACTATCATTCCACATTCAAGGAAATTCTTGCTATGAAGAATGGGATTAAGAAGTTCAATTTCTTCTTAATTCCTGATGGAGATGGATATGAACGAATTTTCAATGATGGTCAAAATAAATCCAAAGATACTCCCACATCCGCAAATTCTCATAAGAGCACAATGGTTCTGCCCCTACAAATTCCAGGTGAAGCACCTGAAAGGAAAAGATTATTTCTTGGCAGATTTCCTATCCCGGCCAGATGAATTCATAAAAAGGTTTTTTCGAAAGAAACCCAAGAAGATGAAGGAACCAGCTGGCTAGGTATGCTTGTTTACCAAACCACTAGGTTTAAAGTCATCGATGCTACCAAGCCATCCACCAAACTTGTTCAGTCAATATGTAGTCCCATTCGATCCATCCTTATCAAACGATGGACTTTCTATGAGCTACAGGTGTTCAAAAAATGTGGAGGATCTATCCTATATCCATATGGAGTCAACTCGGAATACCCGTTCTGTCATATGTTCATACCACTTGCAAATGATTTTCCACAGGAACTCTTATGGTTCTTCTGGTACTTATGTCACCTGTATTACATACTGATGGAATTCAAGTGCAACGTATTTTTGAAAAGATTGAACCAGTTTTAAAATATTCCTATAGTGATTTAGACCAAGAAAATAATGGGTTCAATGTTTCAAGAATTCATACAATGCAAAGGTATTCATGATACATCGACCGATGAAGTTAATCAACGAGAAAGTCCATGCTAAGCCAGAACTCTCATTTTCTTTGAGATTTCCAGTCTTTATTTTCTCCTTAGAAGATGAATATTACGAAGCTCAAAAGTTTATCTTCCAGAAAAATAAATGCATTCGAAAAGAGGTATGTCCAAAAGAAGGGGTGCCATGGAACCACACTGATAAACATCCTCACTAGGAAGAAGTCTGAAAACCAGCAAATGAATATCAAGCACCCTACGAGATTACCACAGACGAGATCAGTCAGGACATTACATGGATAAGATTAAATGTCCCATCAAATACTCCATCATAGAGCTATCAAAATATTGAGCAAGCCATGGCAGGAACGTCAACCAAAAAATGTTACTTTACAAGATCATTGAAAGGGAGCTTGAATGATATGAGCTTATTCGACGAAAACATGGATTCCGATGGAATCTTGGTGAAGGATGCTCAAACCCACCAGTGACACCTCCAAATGTTGTCCCACCGGATAGTGGTTAATGACATGTGCAAGAATCTTAAATCTCACCACCTCATATTACCTACTAAAATTTACTACCTATATAAAGACGAAAGCAGGCCCCACTTCACATGCAATCAAATGGGCTTCCTTGGACATATTAGGCTAGCTATTTTATTAGGATATTTTTTATTAGGCGCCTGTTATTATTAGGCTATGTAGATAAGTGTTCTTACATAAGCATGCCAGATTATTTTTATTAGGCTATGTAAATAGGTGTGCCAATTTTGTTTTGTATTTAGTTGGGTACTTTTGTTGTAAGAGTTTGAATTCGAGGTGAAGGACCGTAAGGGGACTGAAATTATGTGGAATATTAATTTTCTAGACTTGAGGCATATGCAAGATTAAAAGATGAGGTTGATATTGATTATACATTTCTAGACGAACAGGTTTTTGTTGCATCACATGATCTGATCAAAGGTTGTCTGACTTTGCAAATTATCTAGTATGTGATATGGTACATGCAGATTTGTCCGTTCACCAGCAAAGAAAGTTTATCTCTGATGTGTAGAAGTTTTTCAGGGATGAGCCATACATGTTTAGCATTTATGCTATTGGGATAATTCTATGTGTGCCTGAGGTTGAAATGATGAGCATATTGGAGGATTATCGCTTATCACCTATTGGGGGTCATCATAATGTCATCCACACGACCCGTAAGATTATTTAATGTGGGTACTATTGGCCTACCATTCACCAAGATGCCCGTGATTATTCCAAAGCATGTAATGCATGCCAAAGGCAAGGAGGCATATCAAGAAGGCATGAACTCCCTCTCACCCCCATTCTAGTGATAGAGCTGTTGAATGTTTGGAGCATTGACATTATGGGTCCATTTGTGAGCTCAAATAGGATGAAGTATATACTTGTAGTTTTTGACTATCTGTCAAAATGGGTGGAGGCAGTTGCGCTTCCCAACAATGAAGGCAAGAGTGTCATAACATTCTTGAAGAAAAATATTTTCTCTATAGTTAGGACCCACAAGGAAATAATAAGTGATGGGGTTTCACATTTTTGCAACTGGTTATTTCAGTCTCTGCTTGATAAGTATTTTGTGAAGAATAGGGTGGAAACACCTTATCATTCACAATCTAGTGGGTAAGTTGAGGTCTGTAACTAGGAGGTAAAGACAATCCTTGCGAAGACTGTAAATGCAAAAAGAACGGATTGGTCTAGGAAGTTGGATGATGCCTTATGGGCATATCAGATTGCCTTCATGACTCCTATAGGTATGTCCCCCTATCAACTTGTTTATGGAAAATCATGTCATCTATCTATTGAACTAGAGGACAAAGCCATGTGGGTGCTCAAGAAGCTGAACTTGAATCGGGGTAAGGCCATGAACTTTGGGCTTAATCAGTAGAATGAGTTAGATGAATTTCATTTGAAATCCTATGAGAGTTTAACTCTTTACAAAGAGATTATTAAAATGTATCATGATTGGAAGATAGAGTAGAGAGAGCTTAATCTGGGTGATTTGGTCTTGCTGTTTAATTTGAGGCATCAATTGTTTCCTGGCAAGTTGAAGTATAAGTGGTTGGGCCATTTAGAGTGATACAGCTATTCCCCTCATGGTGCAATTAAAATTGAGAACCATGAAGGTAAAAGGTTCAAGGTGAATGGGCAATGTGTGAAGGCATATCTGGGAACAAATGAGAAAATCAAGCTAGTTAACCTGTGGACCCTAGGTGAAGTTTTAGTAACCCAAGAACCTGAGTCATTCCATGATAATAAATCAGATGCTTCATGGGAGGCAACCTATGGGGTATCATTGTGAAATCTGAGTAATCAATATACCCATGTCATGCTATAATGTTAAATCAAGCGCTACTCGGGAGGAATTCTAGGCTATAATTATAATGTTAGTATAGTGTTCACATGTGCTAAAGTGTGCAGGTCTAACATGGATCCGAACCTAGAAGACAGATCATAGACTTGAGCTATGAGCCTCACAATGAACCATACAATGATGGTACAACTCATAACTATGGTTGTTGCTTGAAAATATGAGGATCTAAATACACAGAGTGATTAAACGGTTGGTCACAATGAACTGTTCTTTCAGAGGACAGGTCATTATATCACATGTCATGAACAACTTCTGCGGACCTTTAAAATCATTAATGGAACATATGGATTTATTGTATGGATCGTTGTGAGAACCAAGGGTCAGTCCTTCATGTCCGTAGGTTTCACATGTATGTACTCTAACATAAAACCAATGACTACACATAATGGACCGTGGTCTCACATTATGACCCATTAGATGAGTCATAGTCAACTCATTTATTTTAAAAACTGAACCAACCTTACTCAACTTTCCCACATCCTTTTCCTATAATACTCCCATACTCGACCTAAATTGTTCGTTATTCGAAGTTTTTGGCCATAGCTCCCTCTATTTCAAGAGAGCCTCCGCTCCAATCACTAGTTATCTACAAGTTACTCTTTTGATTGATTAGATGAATTCCTAACCGCAAAGCACCATCAAGTCTTCAAGTGAGTATTTTTGGGCATTTTTATTGTAATACCTCGGAATCCCTAAGATAAGACCCGGGAGTTGAAATGGAGAAAATAGGTTTTTCTGTACTAGGTCATAATACAAGTCATTCAGTGACCCGTCAGGAATCCCACAATTCGTTAAGTGACTCGTGAGGAAGGACTTGAACTTGATTGAAAATTTGGGAATTTAAGTGACCACGGGTGTGACCACGAGTCGTGGTCAACACCACGAGTCGTCAATTGTCCCCTGGTCAAGGGTTTGACTGGAGACTTGATGAATGGGGCAGTTAAGGTAACGACTGGTCACCACGAGTCGTTAGGTATACAATGAGTCGTGGTGACCATCTGAGGATGAATGGGCAGCGTTCATAACGATCGGTGACCACGAGTCGTGGTCACTAGTAACGACCCGTCCAATCCCTCGTTGGGACTGGAAGTCTGTTTTTCCCTGCGAGTTTATTAAGGGCTTTTTCGTGATTCCTACATTCTAAAAGCCTAAACTATGTCGTTTTAAGGTCATAATGGAGTGTTTTAAGAAGGGTTAATTCATTCTAGCCTATACAAAATTCATGCATGTAAGTTTAAAGGTTTAGAGAGTGATCAAGCCTAGTTCATCAAGGTTCTTCCCCAAATCTTCCTTGGGTAATCAAAGAAGTTGTGAAATCAGATCCTCTCAAGTATGTAAGGTTATGAATGGGTGTAATAGTCCACACCCATGCCCAATTTACTCTCAATTCATGAAAATTCTAATTGTTAAATCTATGGGGTTTTTACCCAATGTGTGAATTCTCTATGTATCGATCATGGGTACGATCCAAGCATGCTTCTAGTGTTGTTTTATGATATGTGGGCAGATTTTGTGACTATTTTAAATATAAGTTTATAGATTTGATTTTAAATCCAATTATGAATGTTTATGAAAATTCAAGCTATGATTTCATTATCATCTTGATCTTAAGTAGCCCAATTCTGATTTATGCTTCCTGATTCGATTTCTCTTATGTACTTATCATGGATTTATAAAATGTCAAGTTTATACATGTTTACAAGTATCCATCCATTTCATGATTTATGGATTTATGAATCTTGGCCAATTCATGGGCCCTTGTTCATGGATAAACATGTATTTTAAATGGGGATCAATCATTTTGTTATTTATTTGGCCATGAACTTCATGAATGATGTTACGATTACAATACGAGCCTAATGTGTATGTTTTTGGGAGCAGTATCTAGCACCGAGTAGACCGGCGTTCAAAGGACTAAGCCGATGTATTAGAGCTACATGCCACTTGTAGGTTTATATAGATATATTCCCATATTTAATGGATCCCCTCTTCGTGATATCACATACTGCACGTCCGTTACCTCGAAATCTAGGACGACTCTGCCAACTTGAGTGAGATAGTTGGGGCATCATGTAAGGCTCTACCATGATGTTTTCAGTTATGACAAGTCCTCCCATTGTTCATCATAATTTATGCATGGTTATGTTTATGCACTTTTTCTCAAGTCAGGTTTAGTAAACTTCTCTCTTATGATTATGATTTTGAACGATTTAGAAATGTTTTGAAAACCTTGAGTCTCATGTTTAGATTATGATATTTAGGTTATGAGAATGTCATCCTATTCTTATGAACTTTTATGTATGTTCGTTTTTACTTATCTTGCATACTCGGTACATTCCACATACTGACCGCATACTCTATTATGTATTATTTCATGATACAGGCTCCGATATCCAGACTCCGTCCCACTGCTAGTCAAACTTCCAAAGTTAGCATCTCTCAGTCTATGTTGGTGAGCCCTCATCTTGCGAGGCCCCTTCTTACCAGTTGTATTACGTCTTTTTAGTTTTCTGCTTTTCTTGAGTTAGTTGGGTCTTGTCCCATCAACTCGTCAGTATTAGAGGCTTTTAGGACATAGTGGTATTCCAGCTTTAGACTTGTGCATATAATCAGATGTTATGTTTTGGTTAGACTTCTGCTATGTTATTTATGATGATATTCCTCTTATCTATGATTAAGTTAGATGTATGTCCATGCCATGGATCGACTTGGAGCCTCTCGGGGTTTCTTGTCTCGTGTCTCAATCCGGGCCTATGTTCAGGTTGTGACAAACTTGTTATCAGAGAAATAGGTTTTTAAGTGTCCTAGGGTGTCCAAAATCCGCGTTAAGTAGAGTCTTTTTCATGGGTGTAAAGTGCGCCACACTTATGACGAAGAGGCTATAAGATGTTTAGGAAATGTTCCCTTCTTTCATGATTCTACCTCATGCCATGAGTTCAACTCCCTCTATTCCTCTAACTCGTGCTATACGCGTGTGCAGAAACATGTCTTTTCAAAGCGACAACGGGAGTCAGCCAGCCCAACCAAGTATAATGGATCCCATGCAATTTACGGATACAGAACTCGGGGCCGCCCTCAGAGTGTTGATATGGGCCATGATCACCCAGCCTACCAAGCAAACTATCGCATCGGTTAACCCTACTGGGGAGGCGACAGCTACTAGGGTTTATGAACTCGCGAAGAGGAGCCCATTTTAGTTCGGTAATTCAATTACGGGTGGAGAGCTTAAGGGGGAAAAACGAGGAACAAAAGGCCCAGGACCGAAAACCTTAAGAGTTCCCCCCAAGGGTCAACTAGTGGGAGTCACTCTCAACCCCAGCAAAGGTCTTTAGCTCAGGTTTGGGGACACAAGCCCTGGGTGAGGGAGATTACTTATCCAGTTTGCGGGCGCTGCGGGAAGAACCACTTAGGAAGGTGCTTGGTGGGTTCATATCTTTGTTTCTATTATGGACAGCCCGATCATAAACACTGAGATTGCCCTTCAGCCAAGCGAGATGGCCAGAGAAGTCATGCCTAGGAGACTCCTTCAGCAGCCCCATCTAGTTGGCCAGCTTGCCAAAGGTGTGGTAGGAACCACTCAGGGAAATGTTTCATTGGAAGAGATACTTGTTTCGGGTGCTGTAAGCCCAGAAACAGACTCATGGATTGTCCTTCAACTAGATCGGGTGTCACGCCCTGCGCCTACACCCTAGACGTAACACGGTACTTGAAGTCACATGTGACCCCAAGTCAACCCCTGGTCTATCATACGCTGGTATTCTGAGTAAACATGCACAACAGAAATTCGAAATAATAACATAAAAGCATTTTATGAGAATTAAGATAAAACTTAAAACATAAAAATCTGAACATCTATAGTCTGAAAGCCTTCTAGGTTATGAGTTACTGGGACAAGCCCCCAGCTAACTCTAAGTCTAAATAAAAATTGTAAACTAACTGTAAGAAAATGAAATAAGGGCCTCGAATGATGAGGACAAACAATTCAACTGCGGCTGAGGAGGATCTGAATCGTGGCGGATAATGCTGTTGAGTCTGGGAACCTGCAGCTATATCATGAAATGATACAGCATAAAAGTATGTGACACTACTTTGAATGTACTATGTAAGTGGGAGAAAACATAACTGAATATAAAGTCTAAATTGAAATGTCACGCAATGACAAACAAGTAAACTGATTTGAGCTACTGATATATATTCTAAAATGGTCAAGATGACCCTGTTTGGTGATCAAAGACATGCCATAAGTCTAAAATACAGAGTTTGAGAGACCACACTAAACTGTCTGAACTTAACTGAAATGTCAAAACTGAGACTAAACTAAACTTACTAGTGGGAGAGTCTATAATCGACATATAACCACGTGAGCTAGACGTGGAGTTCGATGTATACACCTCATCAGTAGGACCTAATATACCTTGCCAGGGTATAAAGGAATGAATTGGGTGATCACAAAAGTATGGGGCCAATTAGGCCAAGTAATATTGTAACCCATGCTGGCAACGTAGTTTTGGGAACCTGGGTGTGCTGGAACCTTGGCCTACTCGGTGCTGAGTTCTACTCCCACTGGAAACCTATACTGTACTACAAAGATGATAGCTCAAAATTCGGGTCCAAGACTAGTAAGGGACATTAATTGAATGTACCCTGAGAGTCTTATAGGACCAGATTCTTAAACTTGGTTCTTGACTTGTTAGAGCTGCTTATCTGGAAGCGTCGTAACCATCTAGGAACAATCTGTAAACTAAACTGGGGTCCTGGGGATGGTCAGAGCTATATATATCTAAAATGTCATGACCGCCTAATAGACCAATATATTGAGTTCTTAGTCTGATTTTGATAATTGGGAGGCACCACTGACACCTCAAGAAAAGACTGAAGTCAAACTGATCAGTTGACAGATTTTGTATAGTTCTGAAGAGGTTCTATGGTCTAACTGAACTAAACTACTAAGCAGCTATTAGAGAACTCAACTTATTCCAACAACATGGGAAATTTGATAATATAGCAAAGTGTCAAGAATTAAAGGAATTTCATTCAAAAAGGCTAAAATCATTCTTATCAATGGAAATAATTGCTCAGCATATATATATAATAGGAATTCTTTAGGAAATTCATCCCACAACATACTTTACCAAATAGACGGAATTTAATATGCAATAATCTTTACACAAGAATTTAGGGCTTTAAATCACCTTAGCAAGAACAATAACAATTTACTTAGGATCTGATGAAGTTCATATGAATAATAAATATGGATATTAACCCAATTGAAATTAATGAAACCCAACATGAAAATTTATTCATATTCGAACATCTCAGTGCTAAACTGATAGCGAAATTATGGGAGGGTTTTGGGGGACACAATGGAAGGACAATTCCCTTGTTGAATTCCCATATACCTAACTAAAATTCTCCCAAAGAAGAAAACTTGAAATGCTACAATTACGAGCAACCCTAAGCTTGCTTGAAAGATTCTTGAGAGAAGAACTTACGGTGATTCTCTAAAAACTTAGAGTGCAAATGAGGAATGAATCTTTTTTCCCCAATAAAAGGTATAGAATTATTACTACAACGATGTAGTTTTAAGTTTGGAAGAGTAGGAAATTACTAAATAGCCCATAGAAATTCATTGGGAAAAACTGCCAGGTGACCCTAACGAGGAACCTAATGAGTCGTGGTCACCAGTTGTGGACCACATTATCTCAAATCCGAAGATTAAATGCTAGTTTGTTAATGAGTCACCTAATGAGTCGTTGCCACTAACGATGACTCGTTGTGACTCTCGTAAGGTACATTTTCTAAAAACTCAAGAGGGGTGGTAACGGGGGACATAAGAAGTCGTTACTAGGGACCGCGACTCGTTGCCACAACCTATCAAGTACACTGCTCAACTGATAATTTTCTCAACCTAGACCTGACCACGAGTGACTCAACGGGTCATGGTCAACGACCATGACTCGTCAAATCCCTCATTTGGTACACTGTCTCCCTCCTCATAATTATAAAACCTCCTTCTCATGGCTCACCTAACGAGTCGCAGGGTCACTTAACGACTCATTAGGTGGGTCGTCCTGTAGCTTTTCTGCAGCTTTTCCAGATTTCCAGATTTCAGTCCAAGAATTAGATTTTGAGTATTTGGGGCATTACAATATCTCCCCCTTATAAACATTCATCCTCGAATGGTAGAATACACATAGAAAAGAAGATACTAACAATAAAAATTTCCAAATATTGCATATTTAACTCCAAAACTGTCGGAATAACTACCTTTGTTTCAAAAATACATAACTGAACTGAATTTTCTTTTCATACTTACATCCAAAGTCTCAAATGAATCTTATACACATGAATTGAATTCAATAACTAGATCAATTCCTAAGGCAAAACTAACATTTCAAACTACAACAGAGTCAGTAGAGAACAAGTGCGAGTATTTCGCTATCATATCTGCTTCGGCCTCCCTCGTAGCTCCCTCAACCTGCTGATTTCTCCATTAGACCTTGACTGAAGCTATTTCCTTATTCCATAACTTATGAACCTAACGGTCATGGATCTGGACAACTGAGGTTGGATCTCCAATGCACTTCTTCAAAAGTGACATATGGAAAACTGGGTGTACAACTGCTAATTCTGAAGGTAATTCCAGCTCATAGGCTACACTCCCGATACGCCTCAAAATTCTATACAGTCCCACATATCTCGGACTGAGCTTTCCTTTCTTGCAAAACCTCATCACCCCTTTCATAGGCAAAATTTTTTGGTATACCCAATCATCAACTGCAAAATCCAACTCTCTTCTCTACACATCGGCATAAGATTTTTGACGACTTTGAGCCTTTTCAACCTCTCTTGGATGAGCTGAACTTTCTGCATTGCCTCATGAACTGAGTCTGGCCCTATCAAGGTAGCTTCACTAATCTCGAACTACCCTATAGGAGATCTACACCTTCTACCATATAATTCTTCAAATGGAGCCATCTGGATGATGGAATGGTAGCTATTGTTGTACGCAAACTCGATATGAGGCAAATGCTTATCCCAATTACCCTTAAAATCAATCACGCATGCTTTTAGCATATATTCTAGGGTCTGAATGGTCCACTCAGCTTGCCCATTGGTCAGTGGGTGAAAAGAGGTGTTGAATTTGACCGGAGTGCCTAGTCCATTATGAAAGGACTTCCAAAAGTGTGAGGTGAACTACAGTCCCCTGTCTGAAATTATAGCCAAGGGCACCCCATGGAGTCTGACTAACTCTCGGATGTAAAGTTTGGCATAGTCCTCAGCTGAGTCTGTGGTTTTAACTGGGAGGAAGTGTGCTGACTTAGTCATCTGATCTACTACAACCAAGATTGAGTCATGTTGTCGGCGAGTTTGAGGTGGTCCTGTAGTGAAGTCCATATTTAATTCTTCCCTCTTCCATGTGGGTATAATGATATCTTGGGTCATGTCTCCTAGCTTTTGATGCTCCACCTTGACTTGCTTGCAGTTCGAGCACTTGACTATGAATTCAGCAATTTCTCTTTTTATACCGCTCCACCAATAAATATCCCACAAAATCGTGGTACATTTTTGTAGCACCGAGGTGAATGGAGTATCTCGAGTTGTGTGCTTCAGCCAATATCTTTTGTCTCAACTCACCAACATCCGGTACACACAACGTTCCTTGGAAACGGAGCACACCATCTCCTCCTTTGGAGAAAGCCTCAACCTCCTTTCTGAGAACTGCTTCTTTAAGCTTAAGTAGAATTGAATCTTTATCTTGTCTGGACTTAACTTCAACTACCAAGGATGAATCCTACCCACTATGCCCTACCACCACACCTTTGGCTGAATCCCCCAACTGTACCCCTAACCGGGCTAGTCTATGAAAATCCTTTGCTAACTCTTTTCTGCCCTCTTCAATATGAGCCACACTTCCCATAGACCGTCTGATTAGTGCATCAGCCACCACATTGGCTTTGCCCGGGTGATACAACACACTCATGTCATTGTCTTTTAGCAACTATAACCACCTTCTTTGAGACAGATTTCGATCCTTTTTATTGAACACATACTGAAGGCTCTTGTCATCTGTGAAAACAACCACGTGAGCCCCATAAAGATAATGTCACCATAGTTTTAGCGTGAATACCACCGCTGCCAACTCCAAGTCATGAGTTGGATAAATCTTCTAATGACTTTTGAGCTGTCTGGAGGCATAGGTTATCACTTTTCCCGTTGCATCAGAATGCAATCGAGTCCAACTCTTGAAGCGACACAATAAACAACCAACCCATCTGATCCTTCCAGCAAGGTTAAAATTGGAGCGGTAGTGAGTCGAGTCTTCAACTGATGAAAACTCTTCTCACACTCATCCGACCACTGAAATTTCACCTTCTTCTGAGTTTACTTAGTGGAGATTCTATAGAGGAGAAACCTTCCACAAACTGTCGGTAATAATCCGCTAAGCCCAAGAAACTCCTGATTTCAGTAGGAGAGGTAGGTCTAGGACAATCCTTCACTACTGCTATCTTATTAGGGTCCACTTGTATTCCTTCCCCTGAGACCACATGACCTAAGAAAGTCACGGACTTTAACCAAAACCCACGCTTGCTGAACTTGGCGAATAATTGGTGGTCCCTGAGTGTCTGTAATGCTAATCTTAGCTGATTGACATGATCCTCCTCAATTCTGGAGTATACTAGAATGTCGTCGATAAATACAACGACGGGCATATCCAGATACTGCTTGAATACTCTGTTCATTAAATCCATGAAGGTTGTTGGGGCGTTTGTTAACCCGAAGGAAATAACCATAAACTCATAGTGACCATATCGAGTTCCGAATGATGTTTTTGGTATGTCACACTCTCTAAACCTTAACTTATGGTACCCTAACCTGAGATCGATCTTGGAGAAACAACTGGCTCCCTAAAGTTTGTCGAACAGATCGTCAATTCTAGGTAGAGGGTACCTGTTCTTAACTATGACTTTGTTCAGCTGATGGTAATATATGCACATTCTGAGGGTACCATCTTTCTTACGCACTAATAACACTAGAGCACCCCAGGGAGAGATTCGAGTTCTGATAAAACCGTTGTAAAGAAGATCCTTTAACTACTCCTTCAACTCCTTAAGCTCAAGTAGAGCCAATCTGTAAGGAGGGATGGAGATGGGCTGAGTGTCAGGGAGGATATCTATCCGAAGTCTATTTCCCGTTAAGGAGGAACTCCGGGAAGATCCTCAGGAAAAACGTCTAGGAATTCGCTGACCATAGGGACTGACTGGATAGTTGGTGTCTCAGAGTTGGAATCCTTGACCCAAACTAGATTATATGTACATCCCTTGGAGATGAGTTTATGGGCCTTAAGATTGGAAATAAACCTACCCTTAGGCGCTGAACTGCTGCCCGTCCATTCTAACACTAGCTCATTGGGAAACTGATACTTGACAACTCTAGTTATGCATTCGACTGAGGCATAGCTGGAGTGTAACCAATCCATCCCAAGAATAAGGTTGAAGTCGACCATGTAAAACTCTACGAGGTCAGCTGGAATGAATTTATTTAGGACTGAGATTGGGAAGTTTCTATACACTCGGTTGGCCCTAACTGACTTGCCAACTGGGGTGGAGACTGACAATGGTTCTTAGAGGACCTCTGGACTGATGCTGAACTGGACTGCTATATAGGGAGTCACGAACAAAAGAGTGGCTCCTGGATCTATGAGGGCATACACGTCTATATGGAAGAGACGTATCATACCAATAACTACGTCAAGTGAGATTTCCTAATCCTGACGGGAAGATAGAGCATAGAAATGATTATGGTGCTGACCGCCATTTGTACCTGATGTATTGGCTTGCTGAGCTGGTCTACCTGCTGGAGCTGATGAGGTGGTAGATGGTGATCTCGCTTGCCTTGCTGACGACACTCCTTTAGCCTGTGCCCAAGCTGTCCACACCCAAAAAAGCCCTCTCATACCTGAAGGCATTCTCCTGGGTGATTCCCACCACACTTGGGGAAAGCTGGATACCTATTGCCTTTACTGTGAGTCTGATGATGAGTACCAGATGACCCACCCCTTCAATCCTGATGGGACCGGAAGGTTGGGGCGTTGGTTGAGCTAGGTAATGGGGCACTTTGCTGCTGTTGTTGTTGATGTTGTTGTTGTGGGCGGCTACTACCACTAGACCTTTGATGGCTGAAATCTAAATGGCCAGTCCTTGACCATTTGTTCTTACACTCCATATCCTTCAACTTTTCAGCCTCAATCTGTTGGGCATAGAAAATCAATCTAGAAAGGTCCATGTCCTTAATCAACATCGCGATCCTGCACTCCTTGAGGACCAGATTTGATACTACACTTACAAACATCAACATGAAATTCCTTGGCTCGGCTACCCTCTCTGGAGCATACTTAGATAGTCTAGTAAACTCCAGAGCATACTCCTCCACAGTTCTTTTCCCCTGCCTCAAATTCATAAACTTCTCCATCTTTGCCTCCCTCAGCTCTCGAGGAAAAAACCTGTCCAAGAAAGTTGTGTGGAATTCTTTCCAATCAACTGGTCCTACTCCTTCTGGCCCCCCCTCTTTCCACTGGTCATGCCAGACCTGAGCTAACCCTTTTAACTGGTAGGCAGCCATATCAGCACTTTCAGAGGAGCTAACACCTATAATGCGGGTGATCTT
This sequence comes from Datura stramonium, assembly GCA_018107945.1. Taxonomy (NCBI): domain Eukaryota; kingdom Viridiplantae; phylum Streptophyta; class Magnoliopsida; order Solanales; family Solanaceae; genus Datura; species Datura stramonium. Next base: position 33,229 of record JACEIK010005693.1, read on the forward strand.
CCTGGCCCCATCCACGAAATCCTAGGGATCCTCCCCTACTTTGGATCCCTAAAAAGATTGAGGGTTCATATGGGTGAAGTCCCTCACCCTCACAGCCGCTGCAGTCCCATTCGTGGCTGCTGGAACCACCTGCTAGTTCACCTGGTTGGTGATTGTTTGGGCCAGCAATTGGATGGCCGCCCAGAATTCAGCAGTAGATATTGAATCGTTTGAGGGAGTTGCAAAGGTTGGTGGGGCAGGCCTGTTGGAGTTATCGGCCCTCCTTCCATTTCCACTTCAGGGTGGCATGGTTCACTGAAAACAAAATAGAGCAGGAGTTAGAAGGGCGTTTCTCGAATTGAACTTTAACGCACGATAACAAGTATGAACAAAAGGTAGTTTTCCTAATAACATCTTATAGACTCCTTGTCATATGTGTTGCATGATTCACACTCATGAAAAGGACTCTACTCGATGCGACTTTCAGACTTTTTGAGGACACTCTAAACCTAGGGCTCTAATACCAAGTTTGTCACGCCCTAAGCCTACACCCTAGACATAACTTGGTACTTGAAGTCACAAGTGACGCCAAGTCAACCCCTAGTCTATCATACACTGGTATTCTGAGCAAAAATCCACAACATAAATTCGAAATAATAACATAAAGGAATTTTACGAAAATTAAGGTAAAACATAAAATATAAAAATCTAAACATTTGTAGTCTGAAAGCCTTCTAACTAATGAGATACTGGGACAAGCCCCCAGCTAACTCTAAGTCTAAATAAAAACTGTAAACTAACTGTAAGAAAATGAAATAAGGCCCTTGAATTATGAGGACTCACAATTCAACTACGGCTGAGAAGGATCTAAATTGTGGCGGCTAATGCTGCTGAATCTGGGAACCTACAGCTGTATCATGAAGTGATACAGCATAAAAGTATGTGTCAATACTTTGTATGTATTAAGTAAGTGGGAGAAAACATAACTCAATATAAAGTCTGAACTGAAATGTCACGTAACGACCAATAGGTAAACTGATTTGAGCTACTGATATATATTCTGAAATGGTCAAGATGACCCTGTCTGGTGGTCAAAGTCATGCCATAAGTCTGAAATACCGAGTTTGAGAGACCACACTAAACTGTCTGAACTGAACTGAATTGTCAAAACTGAGACTAAACTAAACTGACTAGTGGGAGAGTCTATAACCGACATATAACCACGTGAGCTAGACGTGGAGTCAGATGTATACACCTCACCGGTAAGACCCAATATACCTTGCCATGATATAAAGGCATGAATTGGGTAATCACAAAGGTTTGAGGCCAATAAGTCCAAGTAATACTTTAACTTACACGGTAAACGTAGTTCTGGGAACCTGGGTGCGCTGGAAACCCAGCCCGCTCGGTGCTATGTTCTACTCCCACTGGAAACCTATACTAAACTACTATGCTGAGAGCTTGAAATTCGGGTCCAAGACTAGTCAGGGACATATAGTTGAATGTACCCTAAGAGTCTTATAGGACCAGATTATGAAACTGGATTCTAGAATGGTCAGAGCTGCTTATCTAGAAGCATCATAACCATCTAAGAACAGTCTGTAAACTAAACTGGGGTCCTGCGGCTGGTCGGAGCTATATATATCTAAAATGTCATGACCGCCTAATGGACCAATATACTGAATTCTGTGTCTGATTTTTATAACTGGGAGGCACCACTAACACCTCGAGAAAACACTGAAGTCAAAATGGTCAATTGAAACTTTTTGTATAGTTCTGAAGAGGTTCTATGTTCTAACTGAACTAAACTACTAAGCATCTATTAGAGAACTCAACTTATTCCAAAAACACAAGAAATTTCATAATATAGCAAAGTTTTAAGAATTAAAGGAATTTAATTCAACAAGGCTAAAATCATTCTAATCAATGGAAACAATTGCTCAGCATATATATATAATAGGAATTCTTTAGGAAATTCATCCCACAACATACTTCACAAACTAGACGAAATTTAATATGCAATAATCTTTACTCAAGAATTTAGGGTTGTAAATCACCTTAGCAAGAACAATAACAATTTATATAGGAACTGATGAAGTTCATATGAATAATAAACATGGATATTATCCCTATTGAAATTAGTGAAACCCAACATGAAAATATATTCATATTCGAAGAACTCAGGGCTAAACTAATAGGGAAATTATAGGGGGGTTTTGGGGGACACAAGGGAAGGAAAATTCCCTTGTTAAATTCCCACATACCTTTATAAAATTCTCCTAGAGAAGAAGACTTGAATTGCTACAATGATGAGCAACTGTATGCTTGCTTGAAGGATTCTTCAGACGAGAACTTATGGTTATTTTCTAAAAACTGATAGTGGGAATGATGAATGAACCTTTTTTCCCCACTAAAAGCTATAAAAGTATTACTAAAATGACATAGTTTTAAGCTTGGGAGAGTAGGAAATTACTAAATTGCCCTTATAAATTCGCTGGGAAAAACTACCAGGTGACGCTAACGAGGGACCTAACAAGTCGTGGCAACTAACCACGACTCCTGGTCACTAGTCGTGGACCACACTGTCTCACATCTGAAGATTAAGTGCTAAGTATGGTAACGAGTCACCTACTGAGTATTTGCCACTGACGATGTCTCGTTGTGACTTTCGTCAGGTACACTGGATAAAAACTCACTAAGGTAACGGAGGACATGATGAGTCGTTACTAGGGACCATGACTCGTTGCCTCCACCCTTCAAGTAAACTGCTCCACTGATAATTTCCTCAACCCAGACCTAACCATGAGTGACTCAACGGGTTGTGGTCAGTGACCACCACTTGTGAAGTCCTTTGTTGGGTACACTGTCTCCCTCCTTAAAATTATATAAACTCCTTCTTACGGCTCACCTAATGAGTCGTGGGGTCACTTAACAACTCGTTAGGTGGGTTATCCTGTAGCTTATCAAGATTTCCTGGTTCGAGTGTAAGAATTAGATTTTGAGTTTCCAAGGCACTACATCGGGTGACGGTGGAGCTTGAGCCCCAACTATCAGATCGGCAGCTTTCCCATCTTAGCAATGCAGGTTACCTAGAGTAGGTGGCAGCCAACCACATATGTAGTCACAGGTACGTTCTAAGTCTTCATGTCGAACCTTGCGTGTTGCTGAACCCAAGTACTACTGTATAAAGTACAAGATTCCTTTGTGCATTTTAGTATGAGATTTATTTTGTGGAGGGTAGGGAATGGTTGCAAGTAGGAAATCTTCAGCGATAACCTTGGAGGTTAATGGGAAATATGAATCTAGTGATATTAGTGTAACATTATTGAAGGATCCTAAAGCCTTAGAATGATGGCCTTAAACTAAGGAGGGAGATGGTAAGTGAAAGGCCAAGTCATGTCTTGAGTTCTCTAGTAAGGATGTTCTAGAAATAGTAATTAAGGGTATCAATCTATTCTCATTTAGGTGTTTCCCTTATATTCGCTCGATGCTACGCTCAAATCATGCTTATTTTCAGAATGCTAAGATGATAGGTAACCTCGTCAGTTAGTGGTTCCAATATTACCCCATGAGTCCATAAAATTCAGCTTCATGTCATGAACCTTGTTACGTATGTGAACTCATGTCTATCATTATGCTCATCTCTATGAACTCAGTCCTTAAGATTTGCCAAATCAGCTCATAAGATCATGCTATATCAGGTATATGCACAACTTAGATTTCTTGAATGATTTGTGCTCATGATTTCCTTACTCTAAACCCTATGGATGTTCCCCATCATGGAGATTATGGTTAAAATGGGTATGTTCAAGGTAACTCCCTATCCCTTCCTTAGATGTTGAGTATGTAGAAGTCCAAAAAGTGCAGTTATTAGCTAAGTTAGGAAGTGCGACAACCACATGGTAATTTTTTTATTATTGATCCATTTTTGTAGGTTGAACCTTTCCATATTTTTATTTTGTTATTCATGACTTGTGGAGATGGGTGACACCGTTCCTGAGATAATCAAATGAAGATTGGGTGAGATTTTCAGTTTTTTGAAGATTTAAAGTTTGAGGGGTTTGACCAAAGTCAACATTTTAGGTTAACAAGCTCGAATTTGGATTCTGGGAGCTCTTTTAGTTCTAAAAGGTGATTTATGACTTAGTGGGTAGTCTTCATGGATCCCGAGGTGATACGGGAGTGATTAGAACCCTTGGTGGGAATTATGAGCTTTGAGGAGGCTAAGTTTGACCATGGTCAACTTTCGATCAAAACGACCTTATATCGGTAATTTGATGATGCTAACTGGTCTAGAAGGTGTTTTATGGTTGAATTGTATATTTGGGTCATGATCGGGGGATTTCGGACGAGTTTGGAGTAGATTTGGACATTTTGCGTTTCTAGCATGATTTAAAGCATAAAATGTGACAACTCAGAGATTTGGGACTTTCAAAATTTATAGTAGGAATTGTAGGAGTTCGCCATGTTGACTAGACGAATAGTGGTGTCATTGTTCAGAATGGATCAGAGTCATTCGTGATTACCGAGGTCAAAGCTAGGAAAAACAAGAATCCTATCTTGGTGAAATTGAAGGAAGTCATTCCGGATCAAAAGGTAGAGGTCGTCTCCAAAGGGGGAGATGGTGTGCTTCGATATTAGGGTAGTTAGGATGATCATTTCCCTCTTATTAAGTTTGCATATAACAATAGCTACCATTCCAGGATTCAGATGGCTATGTTTGAGGCTCTCTGTGGGCAGAGATGTAGATCGCCTATTGGTTGGTGTGAAGTCGGTGAAGCTGCAATGATAGGACCGGATTTAGTCCATAAGGCCATGGAAAAAATTCAGATTATAAGGGACAGGTTGAAAATAACTCAGAGTCGCCAAAAGTCCTATGTGGATGTGAGGAGGAGGGATATTGAGTTTGAAATCGACAATCGTATGTTTCTGAAAGTATCTCCCATGAAGGGAATGATGATGTTCGAAAATAAAGGAAAACTCATCCCCCGTTATCTTGGCCCATATCGGATTGTGAAAAGGGTTGGCAAGGCAGCATATGAATTGGAGTTGCCCTCTTAATTAGCTTTAGTTCATCCGGTTTTCCATGTAGTGCCCTTAAAAAAGTGTGTGGGTGATCTGTCTCTGGATGTTTCGGTGGATAGTTTCGGTGTAAAAGACAACCTTAGTTATGAAGATGTTCCGGTGGAGATACTAAATCGTCAGGTTCATAAGCTAAGAAAAAAAGAAGTAGCTTCAATCAAGGTTTTATGGAGGAATCAGCATATTGAGGAAGCTATGTGGGAAGTCGAAGCAGACATGATGGCTAAATACCCACATCTATTCCCTTCCAACTCATTTTCATCTTGAGGTATCAGTTTCTTCCTTAGTACTCTATTCAGTTTTGTATTCAGCTCATGTGCCCCAGTTTCTTTCATGTTAATGAATGTATGTGTTATTCGGAAATTCAGTTTAGTCAGGTAGTTCAAATCGGAGTCAATCACTCCGTTAGTTTTCAACACAAATGTTCAATATTTGTGTATGATGATTGCATTTCTATACTTTTTAGAATGATTTTCAACATTCGAGGATAAGTGTTCCCATGGGGGATATATTGTAATACCCTAGAAGCCCTAAGATTAGACCCGAGAGTTGAAACAGAGAAAATAGGTTTTTCTGCACTAGGTCAAAGGACGAGTTTCCCAGTGACCCGTCAGGAATCCCACAAGTCATTAAGTGACTCATATGGTAGGTCTTGAACTTGGTTTAAAATTTGGGAATTTAAGTTACCACGGGTGTGACCATGAGTCGTGGTTAACACCACGAGTCGTCAGGTGTCCCATGGTTAAGGGTTTGACTGGATACTTGATGAATGGATGAAGTTAAGGTAATGACTGGTTACCACGAGTCGTTGGGCATACCACGAGTCGTGGTGTCCTTCATGGTGACCCTCAGAGGAATAATGGTCAGTGTTCATGATGACTGGTGACCACATGTCATGGTCATTAGTAACGACCTGTCTAGTCCCTCGTCGATACTGACAGTCTATTTTTCCCTGCGAGTTTATTAATGGCTTTTTCGTGATTCATATGTTCCTAAACCCTAAACTACATCATTTTAAGGTTAGAATGGAGTGTTTTAAGAAGGGTTAAGTCATTCTATCCTATTCAAAACTCATGCATGCAAGTTTAAGGATTTAGAGAGTTATCAAACATAGTTCATCAAGGTTCTTCCCCAAATCTTCCTTGGGCAATAAAAGAAGTTGTGAAATAAGATACTCTCAGGTATGTAAGGTTATGAATGGGTGTAATAGTCACACCCATGCCAAATTCCCCCTCAATTCATGAAAATTCCAATTGTTAAATCTATGGGGTTCTTACCCACTGTATGAATTTTCTATGTATCGATCATGGGTACGATCCAAGCATGCTTCTAATGTTGTTTTATGATCTATGGGTAGATTTTGTGACTATTTTAAGTATAAGTTTATAGATTTTATTTTAACTCCAATTTTTCCTAATTATGAATGCTTATGAAAAGTTAAGCTATGATTTCATCATGATCTTGATCTTAACTAGCCCAATTATGATTTATGCTTTATGATTCGATTTCTCTCAAGTACTTATCATGGATTTATGAAGTGCCAAGTTTACACATCTTTACAAGTATGCATGGATTTCATGATTTATGAATTTATGACTCTTTACCAATTCATGGGCCCTTGTTCATGGCTAAACATGTATTTTAAATGGGGATCAATCATGTTATTATTTATTTGGCCATGAACATCATGAATGATGTTACAGTTACTATACAAGCCTAATGTGCATGTTTTTAGGAGTAGTGTCTAGCATAGAGTAGCCTGCCATTCAAAGGACTACGTTAGTGTCTCAAAACTACGTGCCACCGTAGGTTTATATATATATATAT